>CM032637.1:24736425-24806132 GCA_019097785.1 Fraxinus excelsior
CAGATGCGTCAAGGACCCAATGAGACTCTTCGCAACTTCATAACAAAGTTCAACAAGGAAAGGCTTTTGATCCCAGATCTACACATCACAGCCGCGGTCTCTGCTCTGACGTATGCAGTTAGATGCGAAGCGTTCAAGATGTCCCTATCAAAGACTCTCCCGAAGACAATAACCGACCTGCTCACCAGAGCGGAAAAGTACATTAACATGGAGGAAACTATGTTTCCAAGGAGAGACGCCCAGCCGTTAAAGAGGCCCGACATGAAGAGGCCCCACGAATCCTCCCAACGTACAGATATCCCCCGAGGCCTACCAAGACAAGAAGCCCACCAGACATCTTTCACTCGATTGAACGACACGAGATCGAACATCTTGATGGAAATCAAGGACCTCAGAGAGCTGAAATGGCCCCCCAAGCTACAGTCTCCTCCCGAAGCCCATGACAAGAGTAAATACTGTGATTTCCACAGAGACCACGGCCACACGACGGAGGGATGCTTCGCCTTGAAAAGAGAGATCGAGTCCCTCATCAAGAGGGGCCTCCTGGGCTCATATGTAGGTAGAGACAAGCGCCCCCAGAACAGTCAGAACAAGGGGAGGCCCCGGGTGACAAAAGGGATCAGCAACCAACCGCGAGAACCATCAACGTCATCATCGGGGGTTCAGCCTCAGGAGGAGACTCCAACAACGGACGTAAGCAGTACGCAAGGTCGTACCCCCTTGTCTCGAGTCTAGACATGGACACTATGGAGGACATAACTTTCGGAGCGAGGGATCTGGAAGGCGTGTCGTTTCCGCATGACGATGCGTTGGTTATATCGGCAATCATCGCTAACTTTGAAGTAAAGAGGATCTTGGTAGACAACGGTAGTGCGGCAAACGTGCTATCACATGAGGCCTTCGAAAAGATGGGCATCTCGACACAGCAGCTCAGGCCGGTGAAGACACCTCTTCAGGGATTCGGAGGAGGTATCGTTGTCCCAGTAGGCATCGTTGACTTACCCCTCACCTTGGGGTCAGGAGGAAAGCAGGTAACCCAGATCACAGTTTTCCAAGTGGTTCGCACACCTGTGGCCTATAACGCCATACTTGGCCGACCACTGTTAAATGGTATCAAAGCGATTGTCTCAACATTCCACCTTGCGGTGAAATTCCCTACAAACAAAGGGGTCGGAGTGGTTCACGGAAACTAGACGATGGCTAGGCAATGTTATGTCACCAGCGTTAAAGAAATCAGGTCGGACGTCATGCAGATAGCGGAGACGGAACTCGAGCACGACCTCTGGGGGAGGCTAGCGCCAGTGGAAGAAATGGATGAGGTCGAGCTCGAGCCTGGTAAGAGGGTTACAATTGGCCGAAGTCTGGACAGCACGACAAAAGGTAAACTCATCGATTGCCTGGGCCGCCATGCTGACGTATTTGCTTGGAGCGTGGAGGACATGTCGGGAATAGACCCCACGATCGCCGTGCACAAACTGAACATAAACCCGGGTGCAAGACCAGTAAAACAGAGAAGGAGACAGTTTGCGCCCGAACGCAGGGAGGTCATTCAAGAGGAAGTCGCAAAACTCATGAGGGCCGACTTCATACGAGAGGTACAGTACCCGGATTAGCTGGCGAACGTGGTCCTAGTCAAGAAGGCCAACGGAAAGTGGCGTGTCTGCATCGACTTCACCGACCTGAACAAAGCATGCCCCAAAGACAGCTACCCCCGGCCCCGAATTGACAATCTTGTAGACAGTTCCTCGGGGCACAAGTTATACAGCTTCTTGGATGCTTTTTCCGGATACCACCAGATTCGGATGTCAGAGGAAGATCAAGAAAAGACCTCGTTCATGGCAGACTCAGCCATCTACTGTTACTCATGCCATTTGGGTTGAAGAACGCGGGGGCCACATATCAAAGACTCGTCAATAAAGTCTTTGCGAACATGATCGGAAAGAACGTTGCGGCCTACGTTGATGATATGGTTGTAAAGAGTAAGCAGGTAGACTGTCATATAGCTAACTTGGAGGAGGTATTTGCTACACTACGGAAATACAAGATGAAGCTAAATCCTGCGAAATGTGCCTTCGGGGTGGCATCCGGCAAGTTCTTAGGGTTCATGATCACCCATAGGGGGATAGAGGCCAACCCCGACAAGATAGAAGCATTGGTTTCGATGGAGCCACCAAGGTGTAAGAGGGATATTCAGAAGTTAACAGGTCGAGTTGCAGCACTCAACAGGTTTGTGTCTCGGGCGGCGGAAAAATGTTTCCCGTTCTTCAAAATGTTGAGAGGTAACCAGAACTTCGAGTGGAACGAAGAATGCAAGACCACTTTTCAAGAGCTGAAAAAGGTTTTAGCAACCCCGCCAGTCCTTGTCAGGCCAGAATCGGGAGACACGCTGCTACTATACCTGGCGGTCTCGGAAAGTGCGGTGAGTGCGGTACTAGTAAAAGAGGTCGATAGGGTCCAGCGACCCATATACTACATAAGCAAGGTGCTCCTAGATGCAGAAACTCGGTACACGCTGGCTGAGCAGCTTGCTCTTGCCTTGGTTATAGTAGCCCGAAAACTTCGCCAGTACTTTCAGTCACACCCAATTGTTGTCCTCACTAACCAGCCCCTAAAGCAAATACTCCAGAAGTCGGATGTTTCGGGGAGATTACTTAAATGGGTGATCGAGCTAGGGGAGTTCGACATTGAATTCAGGCCAAGACCAGCGATCAAGGCGCAAGCGTTGGCAGATTTCATCGCGGAGCTTACCCCTAGATCTCGGGGGCCACATGTCGGAGACCCGATCTTGACCTCTGAAGTTTGGAAAATATATGTTGATGGAGCGTCGAATAGTTCGGGGTCGGGTGCAGGAGTTATCATCATTGACCCGACAGGAGCAACTGAAATTCAATGTGCATTCAGGTTCGAATTCGAAGCCACCAACAACGAAGCGGAATATGAGGCCGTCATCCTAGCACTGGAGTTGGCACACGACCTCGGGATAGAGAATGTTAACGTATTCAGCGACTCCCAACTTGTGGTCGCCCAGACCGATGGCACCTTTGAGAAGAAAGATGAAAAGATGAGCCTGTACTGTTTGAAGGCACATGACTTGCAAAGGAAATTCAAGAGCTGCGAGATCGCAAAGATTGCGAGAGCCGATAACTCAAGAGCCGACGCCCTGTCCAGACTCATGTTCATGGAAACCGATGGACTTGACAGAATGGTGCACTTGAAGATGGTGACGGAGCCCAGTATCAACCAGAAACCCAGTATCATGGACATTGATGACAGCCCTACTTGGATGGATCCGATAATGGAATATTTGGACAACGGGAACCTACCAGCTGACCCCCGACATGCGAGAAGCATTAAGGCTAGAGCAGCGAGGTATTGTATTATCAGAGGTTTGTTGTTCCGTCGAAGCCTTACTTTACCCTACTTGAGGTGCCTGAAGCCCTCCGAATCTCTTCAAGCTTTAGCAGAGGTCCACGAAGGTCCACGAAGGCGTATGTGGAAATCATCAAGGGGCTCGAGCACTAGCATACAAACTCATAAGATACGAATACTACTGGCCTAACATGAAGCGAGACGCCTCAGACTACGTCAAAAGGTGTGACAAGTGCCAAAGGTTCGGTAACGTCATACGTGCCCCCGTCGAAGAGCTAACGCCCATTTCCTGCGCTGCGCCATTTGATCAATGGGGAGTTGACATCCTCGGACCTTTTCCGTTAGCCAGGAGTCAGCTGAAGTTCGTTATTGTGGCGGTTGAATACTTTACCAAGTGGGTGGAGGCCGAGCCGTTGGCAACCATTTCAGAGCCGAAAGTTAGGTCATTCGTGTGGAAAAACCTTGTTTGTAGGTTTGGAATACCTAAGGTACTGATAACGGATAACGGAAGACAATTTGATAACGCACAATTCAGAAGTTTCTGTAACAACCTCAGGATCGAGCATCGACTGACATCAGTCTCGCACCCCCAGAGCAATGGCCTTACTGAAGTAACCAACCGGATCATACTGCACGACCTTAAGACCAGGATCGGGGACGCCAAGGGGAGCTGGCCAGAGGAGCTTCCTGCCATCCTATGGGCATACAGGACTTCTCATAAGACAGCGACCGGTGAAACCCCATTCATGTTAGCTTTCGGTGTAGAGGCTACGGTGCCCATCGAAGTCGGCCTCCCGACACAAAGGATGATTGAGCCCTATATCGTAGGCATTATTGGAGGAGAAGAAGCACTAAATTGGGGTTTATCAGGACCAATGCTACGAGCTTCGACCGAGCATCTTGACCTACTTGAGGATGTGCGGGAGCAAGCTTCTATAAAGACCGCAAGCTATCAGAGCCGAACATCCAAGTATTTCCACGGTAAGGTGAGGCCGAGGAGATTTAGAGTTGGAGACCTAGTGCTTCGGAAAGCTGCAGCAGCTGGCCACCCACCGGGCAAGTTAGGAGCCGCATGGGAAGGACCTTACGAAATCATACGAAAAGTACGAGACGGGGCATACAGTTTGAGAGACACCTTTGGAAAGCCACTCCCTAGGCCGTGGAACGTAGACAACCTAAAGATTTACTATAAGTAGTCAGTAGAGGCGGGCGTCAGTTACTCCGAGTTTTGTTAAGTCAGTTTTTCTTTTTATGGCCTGTGTGCCCAAGTACTCTTAATTTCTCAATATGGCCTATATGCCGTGTAACATCAGTTATTTTAGAACATTCAAGTCCATTACGGCAGCCAGATGTCTCCAACAAACACAAACCTACAAACACCGACCCCGATCTTAATCGATATGAAGACAATTCTTGTCAAAATAAAAGGTCGAGTAACACGCTCGAGCTCGTTTACAATAAACGATCGAGCTTCTTGGCCATTTATCAGCCAAGTAACACGCTCGAGCTCGTTTACAATAAACGATCGAGCTACTTGTGCCATTTATCAGCCAAGTAACACGCTCGAGCTCGTTAACAATACACGACCGAGCTACTTGTGCCATTTATCAGCCAGTGACACGCTCGAGCTCGTTTACAATACACGATCGAGCTACTTGTGCCATTTATCAGCCAAGTAACACGCTCGAGCTCGTTAACAATACACGACCGAGCTACTTGTGCCATTTATCAGCCAAGTAACACGCTCGAGCTCGTTAACAATACACGACCGAGCTACTTGTGCCATTTATCAGCCAAGTAACACACTCGAACTTGTTAACAATACACGACCGAGCTATTTGTGCCATGTTGATGCCAAGTAACACGCTCAAGCTCGTTTACAATACACGACCGAGCTACTTGTGCCATGTTGATGCCAAGTAACACGCTCGAGCTCGTTTACAATACACGATCGAGCTACTTGCGCCATGTTGAGGCCAAGTAACACGCTCGAGCTCGTTTATAATAAACGGTCGAGCTACTTGGCCGAGAAATCGGCTAAGTAACACGCTCGAGCTCACTGGTGAGTCAGGACTCGGGCATCTTGGCCAAAAATCGTCAAGGCACTACGCTCGAGCTAAACGACAAAACCCCGGCATCGAAAAATTCATGAATAAACGCGCGAGGTAAACCACAAAAGATCGAATTTTCATTAATGAAGCCGTCGATTCTCTAGCCGCAATTGGCAAAGATACTGTCACCACAGGCAACTCCCTCTCCGCCACGTGGCGCATGCTCTGGACCACCGAGAAAGAACAACTGTTCATAATTAAGAATGCTTCGTTTTTTGGTACCGCCGCCGGCGATGTTTTGCAGGTGATTGATGTGGAGAAGAAGAGTCTGAATAATGTTATCACTTTTCCTCATGATGGTGTCTTCTTTGTTCGATCTGACATTCAAATAGCATCAGCTCAACGAGTGAATTTCCAGTAAGTACTTTTTCTTCATATATAAAGTATAATTATGGTCTATTTATTTACAAAAATTCAGAATACATTGAGTTCTCAAAACAAAAACAAAAAAACCTAAGTCAAAATGAAGAACTCTAATCGAGATCGGTGGCTTCGGCGGGGACTTCGGTATTCGGGGCCTCCCTGCTAGGGGTCTCGACCTCTTCCCCCTCATCATCGTTACCATCCTCGGCCTCCGATGCTGATAACTCGAGCTCAGCCACACGGTCTGCTATCGACCTGAGCTCGTCCGTCAACGGCCTTAAGTCCTCAGGCAGTTTTGCCCTCAGAAGTGCCCTAGCCAGTTTCAGGCCGTAAAAATAAGAACCCGACCCATACTCCCCGAGCAGCGCCTTCTGCTCGTCAGAATTCTTGAATTCTTCAACAGCTTGGGCCCGAGCTCTCGAAAGCTCGTCCTCGAGTTCCTTCTTCCCACGCTCGAACTTCGTGGTTGCCTGCTGAAGCTCGAGCTTGGCCTCCTCGGCCTCATCCCTCAAGGCCCCGATCTCATCCCGGACCTTCCTCGTTTCAATTCGTGCGAGGTCACGTTCGACCTCGAGGTCTCTAATGAGGTCGTCCTTTCGTCCCAGTTGAGACTCGAGGTCGTCGACCCGTTTCGACGACTCTAGGCTCCTCAACGATAAGCCTCGAGCCATGCTCAACGCCGGCACGTGAACCCCGATCAATATCAAAATAAACTTCTTAAAAAAAAAAAAAAAAACGCCATACCTTCAGCTTCGCGATCTCCATAGACCGAACGCCCTGGCCCATATCGACCTCATCCCTGTACTTCGCAACCATCGACGGGATAAGGGGGGATCGGGCATGATCCTCGAGCGTGCCTGGAGGCAAGGGCTCGTCCTCCTCCAGATCAACGACCTCAGGAGTGCCCCTGACGGAGGACGGTCGGGGAGATGGTCTCGGGGGAGGTCCGGGGTTTCTCGAGGATTTCCCCGGCCCGCTGGGGACTCGGGTGGGCCCATCACGAGGCCTCTTCTTGCCCTTAGATGGGGCTGGCGGTTTCGGGGTCAGGACCCTGGATTTCTTGGTGACATTGCCAGAAGCGCGGCGGGGTTAAACGACATCTCCAAATCTGAAAAAGAAAAAAAAAGATACAAGGCATTAGCTCGATCTGTGTTCGAGATAGTAGGGGCAAAAACAACAAAGGAAATAGCTCGTACCCTCGAGTCCCCTTATGTTTGCGAGGTCGAGGGTGTCGTCTTCAAGCAGATAGTCGACCTTAGCCGCCAAGGGCTCGTGATTAACTAACCTGAGCCTATCCCTCTCCAAAACCTCAAAATAGGCCTAACCCTCGTTAAAACTATCCTTATCGGGAACCGACCACATTGGTCTGAAGGGGTGATCAGGGTTCGAGGGCCTTACAAAGAAGTACCTCTCCTTCCAACCTCGAAGGGAACTCGGGGTACTGGGTGTCCTAAACCCCCCTTTCGCTGATAAATAAACGAAGCAATTATACCCCGGCGAGTACTTAAGGTCGTAGACCATCTTTAGGAGGTCAATCCTAGGCTCGACCCCGAGGCATCTACATAAAATAAAGAAATATACTAGCAACCTCCACCCGTTAGGGGTTAGTTGACCGGGGCAAATGAGGCACGAGGTTAGGAAGGTGATAAAGAAGGGGTGAAGGGGCCACCTGAGCCCGGCCTTAAGGGCATCCCTAAAAAACGTTATCTCCCCTTCCCGAGCATCCAACACTGTCTCGTGGGGCTCAGGGGTCCTGATGTCGCACTGAGGCATGACCCCGAACTCTCTCGCTATCTTAATAATCACGTGCTCCTTGTACATACTAGCTATACTAGGGTAAGTCAACACAGACTCGAGCCCAGGTTCCGAGGTTATGGGTACTGCCACAGGGATGAGGGAGGAGGCATCGGGGTCAGGTCTACTATGGTTCGAGCTCCTAGACGATTGGTCGCTGCCACTATCACTCGACCCCTCACTACTGCTACTCGACGTTATAAATAAATAACTTAAGAGCTCGAACACTTACCTCTCAAGGTCGACGCTAACAACACCCTATATGCCCCCGAACTCGATCTTCAAGAGTTGAGAGTAAAAAGTGAAAAAAATGAGTGGTAAAAAGTGGGGTATTTATAGGGGCCTGAGGAAGGTGAGAAGTCTTTCAATCCTAGGCGTCGGTTCATGCCACGTGTCGTCAATCCTGGTTTTTCACCTGCAGATCTACACGATGTTGACACGTGGCGGCCCATCAGGGCCCAGTAAACTGAGCCCAATTCCAAAACATTTCTATGCACCAGATCCCGCCATTCGGGGTTGCCCAATTATCGACGGGCTCGATGCACGGGGGCCTGTGATGATACCTCTCTTTGCACCCCGAACTCGACCTTGGTCCACCACAATTAGCCCATGCGTTTGGCCCAGTGAGGTCGGTCTATAGGCCCGATCTCTATAGGCTTGGCGTTGTATGGCACCCGATCTCGAGCCCAACATGTTTTATTGGGCTCCTGCCCATAGACGAGGTCGGGCTCGAGACTGGTCCAGCTAAGTCCCTACGTCACGTGTTCCCCTCCAAGCGCACGTGACTAAAGAATAGTAGTTCGACTAAACCATTGGACCCCTCAGCTTACCATAAATCTCAGCTTTGCCTAAAAGTAATACAATCCTAGTACAACACAAACTCCCCCCAAAAAAGGGAATATCAGTCCACATAGGACTCTATCACCATCATATATAAATATGTGTCCCATCCTCATGATTAAGGTACGTTTTTAAATAAGCATTCAACATAGATATTCTCTTGGTCACTAGGCTAACTTAAGCATCGGAGGGGCTACGAGGACACACCTCGACGCCTTTGTTTCAAGTATTGGAGGCAAATCGGTTGGAGCTCTTCAAATCGGTTCGGGTTGACCCAGGTACGATTTCAAGCATCATCAGTAACTATCCCTCTTATCCTCAGATGTTTCCTCACTCACCACCAGATTCTTTTTTTGGATCGAAGCCTCCTTCTGTTTTTGTGATGAAACATGCCTTGCGGCTTGCAAAGAGGGGAAATCCTCACTCACGACCAGATTTTTTAAATTTCTTATTTTAATTTAATTATTTAATGTGATAAATAGAAAATTACTCTTTTGCCCCTTTTTAAAAATACCAAACACTTTGTCAAAATTAAATTTTTGGTTAATTGGCAGAATTATGGATGAAAACTGTCCAAAAAGGTTTCACATGCAACATTTGAAAATGTTAAAGTTGATGGCTCCAACAAATCCAAGATTTGAGAAAAGTATGTTGATGTTTCAAAAGTTTTAGACTTTTGTTGCAATTATCCTCGAATTTTATTCTAGCGGACGTAAAAAAATATTGGAATCCATTCATTATTTAATTATAATGGGAAAAACCTACAATATTATTAATCAAAACGTCTATCAAGTTTTCAAAAACCTTGATACATATTTAAAGACTAAAAATAAATTATAATCAAAACGAAATTCGAATTGTGTAGATATATCCGAATAAAACTAAAAAATTGCTAAAATGACGAAAATCCTCCAAGTAGCAATCACAAACTAACAACACCAATTATGTATTTTGCTTATGATTATTATTTGATTGGTCTACATAATTTAAACTTGTTTAATTTGAGATTAATATTCGAAAAAATTTCAAAAACCAATTCACCCCATTTTTTATTAATTATTCTTGAGTTATCAAAACCTAAGATAAAAAAGTCGAGCTAATGACTATAAATAACCACTTAATGGGAGGAAACATATATTTTATACCTTATCTTGCATTTTGAATTTGTATACTAGTTATTTTTCTTTATTAGATTGAATTTAGCCAGTGCATAGTCATGTTAAAGATCAATGATTCATGATTATTTAATTTATTTTGTAGGATACGTACGTTTGGAATTGTGACAGTACTAGTTTGGCGATGAAACTGTGTTGCATCAATCAATTTCTAAAGACATATCACTATGATGGACCATCTTATGATATGGAGAGTATTGCTATTATTCCTTTTGACTTATTTTTGTGTTTACATAAAATTTAACAAGTAAATTTCAAGCCAACTTGAGGGATAGACATGACTTTGATTAGTTGATAATCCACGGGTTATAAATGATTCAAATGCTTTTTTTTTTTTTTTTTGGTTTTTTTTTTGGTTTTTTATTCGTGTTTACATGAAATATTTGAATATGGAAAATGTAAAAAGATTGGTAGCGTGTGAAGCCATGTTTTTCTTCCTCCTTCCTTTTACCATGGCCATTTCTTCCTCTTATGGGAAAAAAATATGCATGCCTCATTAATTTTCCATCTTCTCATCTGCAAACCCGAGTTGAGGAAGTACCTTTGCTGTAACAATTCGATTGGCCACTGACCTCGGCCGACAGGTTATCATGAGCAAATATTGCAGGTGGACCCCAGTAAGTAATGAATCATCTTAGGGAAAGCAACTTAATTATTTGATTAGAAGCTTATGTGTATGCTGATGTAAGATCATTCCATGTGGATTTTTCTTTGGTTGGTTTATTGATCATGTCAGTGATCTTCAATCATTGAGATTCTCTTACCCTTGAAAAACTATACAAACTTCTCGGATACGATAACCATCTGAATTGACCTCATACCACCAAACTCACATTATCACGTGCTTATCACGTGCACTAATCCGACTTGAGCTGTTGACCTATGGTTGATCATGACAAAATTTTTTTTGATTATAACAAACAAGTCCATCTTGTTTACTAACAAATTGAATTGAATGTTTAAGCTTTCAAAGTTATAAAGATTATTATTCACATTCAAATGAAGTACAAGTGAAGGTTAAACGAGCATTTAAGACAAATCATTCGAGATACAAGTCAAAGAGAGGCTCGAAGAGATCAAGAACATTGAAGATAGAGTTATTTATCGAACCTCATTTATATATATAAAAGTAGAACTCGTCAATGTTTAGCAAGTGCATAAAGCTCAAATATTTCTCATAAATTCATCACTTGCATAAATTGTTTTGACATGAGAATGATCTTGGAAAAATGAACATTTGTGATATATCAAAAACCTTGAAAAATCATTTTCAAATGTCCCTCAAAAGATCACACTTCAACTTTCAATCAAAAGTTATATTCTGGTTTTCAATATCATATTGGGACATATTTTTGACACGGAAGATGATCTAATTTGAAGATGATTTCTGAAGAAAAGTTGTAGCTCTTTGAGTTAGCTTTCTAACCCATTTTGAATTGCCTTAATCGGATATTGGGAGAAAAAGAAATGAGCAAAATACTTAAAGTTGTTCGACGTAAGACTGTCGTATCGGACGTCCGATACGATTTTACCGGACGTCCGGTAAAATCGATTTTTGCCCACAACGGTCAAATTTCAACGATCTTATTTTCTGACAAAAAATAACAACTAAAATGACGTTGAGTTTTTACCGGACGTCCGGTAAGAGTCGTCCGGTACGGCAGAAATTTGATAAATTTTCATCTATAGATACTCACTCTCTTTACATTCAATTTGCACAACTTTAGAGAGAAAATTGAGAGAGACATTTATTGAAAATCTTCGAGTTTAACTTGTTTTTAAATTCTATCTCATTTACAAAGAAATTCTTGATTGATCCAAACTAGTTTTATCTATTTCATCAAAAATTAAATTTTGCAAATAAACTTTTCAATCTCATCTATTTTCTAAATCTTGATAAAAGTTTTCTTTGCCAACACTTATATTGAAATATAAATCTATCCTCATACTTAACTTGTGTTATTTTGTTAAGAGAGATTATAGGTTGAAAACTTTGATAACAATACAAACTATTTCATCATCTATCTTTTACCAAAGTTTACAATATCAACATTTGAGCTTAATTCATTTGCTATCTATTAAAGTGTTTGCCTCTTTTCTTCTTGTACTCAACCTTGATTTTATCATTCGATAAGAAGAGAAGATTTGTATTGTAAAATTCATTTGAATTGTGGGTCGGTTGTAGTCCTTTAAAGATCAACGTTGTATAAGGTTTGGTGCGCCTTATTCTAAGTCATCGTGTGGGTCGTATCGAGGTCTCGTAAAGCTCGATAGCGTGGATTGTGTTGAGGTCCTGGAAAGCTCAACGTTATAAAAGGATCGATACTCCTTGTTTGTAAGTTACCATTTTAATTTACTTCATTTGGCCTTACTCGTGACGGAGAGCTTGGTAACGGGGACGTAGATCATTGTATTGGATCGAACCCCATTAAATTGATTTGTTATCTTTACATTATTGCACTTTACTCTACATTGTTATTTATTTTGTGCAATATTCATACTTGAATTAATATATTATATTTGCATATTTACTTGTTGTATTATACTTTGTAATTATATCTTGTGTGTTGAATTATTTTGAGACTAAGTGTCAAAAAATTTTTGAAAACCAATTCATCCCCCTCTTGGTTAGTTATTATTGGGCTAACATGAGCTACCTCGGAGTTCGAATATTAATTGGCCTACCGAGCTCAGCTTTATCACGTGTATTTAATCTGATTTGAGCGACTTCGGAGCTCGGTTGTCAATACCTAGGTCAGTACGAAGCTAGGTATGGACTGACTTAATAAAATGACTAGTGCAATTCCCAATTTTCTGTAATTTTTACTCGCGCGTGGACTGCATGGAAGATAGATTCTTCCCCTAGAAGCTTGGGCTTGTAACCGTTAATCATTTATTTATTGTATTTGAACGGTTCAGATCTTGCTCCTTAACATTCTTTCTCTTTAAATAATTTTCATCTTTCATTCTTTCACTTTTGTATTTCAAACTTTCAAAATTTCGCTCTAAAAATTCTTGTTTGCTTTCTAGTTTTCTCTGAGTGAGGTCATCTTCATCAAGTATTCTTCTTTAACCAGTATACCCTCCCATTTACACATTTATTTTCTTCTCCAATTTTCTTACATGAGTTCAGACGAATCTCGTGTGCAGTCTTTGGGGAATAATTAGGAAGAACCTATATCATCTTCGTCTACCCCATCTGTTAGTCCTTTGCCTACCAGTTTGGACTGTCAAGAGGTGCTAACCCATGTTCCTTTAACTTCATTCTATCCTTCTCCGCTTAGTTCCCATCCTTGGTCTAATTCTCCTAGAAGTATGGAACATCGTTGAAAGGTGAGAGAGGAGAGAGCTCAGGATGAGGGTAGGAACTAAGTTTGGGGGGACAAATTCCCATAAGTCAATAGTCATGACTGCCATCTTATCCATCCTTAGGGCTAAGTATAGTATACCTTTTTCTGTAGAACTCGTTGTCTCTTATTCTTCTGATTGAGCTCATATTCCTCCAACGAGATGTGTAGCTTTTAATGTGGCTATCTTGGAAGCTGGTTTGAGACTCCATTTTCCCAAGGTTATAGGAGAATTTCTTTCGTCTTAGGGAATACCCTCTACCCAGCTATGTCCTAATGGGTGGATGACCTTAATAGCAACTCTGATTTTATGGAAGCAGTTAGGTCACCTAGATTTGAGTGTAGCCCAATTTAATGTCCTTTTTACTTTTAAGAAAGATGGGAAGAATACTGGCTAGTGGTACACCACCGTTAGACCTAGAACTGGGGGCCATTAGTTTTAGATACTCCCTCTTCAATTAAAGGGTGGAAGGAGGAAATTTTCTACATCCTAGAGGATTGGTAGTTCCATCCTACCGAAGTGGACATGGAGGATGTAGTTCTCACCCTTTATTATCATTTCTATAAGTAGCATTTTACATTTGTCTTCAAGTTTTCCATTTTAAAAATTATTCTTTTTAACTTTTTCCTTTTTCCCTTTTGCAATTTACTAACCCTGTCATCTGAGCTTGGTCCTCCAGGGATAGGCAGACTCTATCTGAGGTCTTTCAAAAAAGCATAGGTCCTACAAGTTTGTCATCTCAAACGGAAACCTGTTCCAAGTGGGTTTACTTCAAGCCTTGCCACCATCCTTAGCATCGAGCAGACTTGCCACATCTACTAGCAGATCCTCATCTGCCCCCACTCCTTCTCGTAAGTTAGTTCTGTATTCGTGCTATCCTTTTTTATTTTGAACATAGTTTTAACATTTTAACCCACTTTTTCCAAGCCAGCAATCAAGTATGCTTAATCTCTGAGCTGTCGGGTGGCTAAAGCAACTGAGGCTACCAAATGAAAAATAAAGGAGATTGTCACCGAAGAGCCACATCGACCTGAGGTGGCCGAATCTGAATCTGAGGCTGAGTAACCTCTAAAAAGGCATCGTTCATCCGAGCTTCTAGTTGCTTCTGCCCCCATTGCTCCTGCCACTCACCTATTCTATCAGCTATTCCAATTACCACCGTAGATTTTTCTTCAAGACCTCAGGAGAATGTCCAAATCTCTAGAGGCTGAACGTTGAGGGATTCGTGGGGCACCGGCCTAAAAGTTTCCTGGATTTTCTTCGAGCCCCTTCTTCAACGAGGAAGTCAGTTGCTTCTCTCCTTTTACCTTTAAAGAAATCTACTGTCCTCATGACACGGAGTTGAAATGATAGAGAGTAGAAGTTCCTTACTGAGATGCCCATTGGAGAAAACGTTATTTCGGTTCAATTTCACTGTTATCGAGAAATTCTTCGAATGGCATCGGTAACTGAAAAGGTAAATTTTTCCAAAACTTCCTTTGTTTTCCCTTAAGGCTTTTTATTTGAAAATGTTTCTTATAACCTTTACTGAATGCTCATTTATCTTAGGTTAAAGCTAAGCTCGACAAAATGCTTGCAGTAAAGGACCGAGCTAACATGATGTTTGAGAAGGTTGAGGTGGAAATAGTATCTTTTACTGAAAAAGAGAGGGACTACGAGAACCGTTTGGATAAGATGGGGGTAGAGCTCAATACCTTTATTACTTCGGAGCAAAGACTTATGGATGAAAATAAGGCTTTGAGGGAGGAGAATCAGGCCTTGCAGATCCGGGGTGAAAAGGCCAATATCCGAGCTGAAAACAAGAAGAAGAGGGCTAATGAGGCAGTGGCCCAAGCAATGGCTATCAGAAAAGAGGTCGAGCTGAAGGTCTCCAAATCAGTGAAAGATTGGAGAGCTTCTCCAGCATTTGGCACTTTATCCTAGGAGACATATGTTCTGGCTATTGGTGAAATAATCAAGTTCATCAACAAGGAGAGATCACACTGGGGTACTACTTTCCTGGAGGAGGCTCTTAAGGAGCAGGAAAAAGAAGTTGAAGAACTGGTGAAGTCAGTCGAAGTCCATAAAGCTCCTACTAACGAGAGCGTACTTTCCTCAGATCCACCAGTCCCGTAGTCTCTCCATGTATCTTTTTGTTTTTGTTGAGTCTTCAAAACTTTATTTTTAGGAACTTTTTGTAATGCTTTTACATGAATGAAAACTCAATTTCTCTTTTTATCTTAATTCGTTGTTTTAATAATGATGTTTACGAACTTAACCATATATGACTTCAACATTAATTCTTTTTTGGAAATCCTACTAAGTGTTGCAGTACTTAGCTTGGTCTGTTTCATGAGCAGGGCCTTAATAATTCATTTGTATGAATTCGCACTAAGTGTTGCAGCACTTACAATCTTAGTTCGGCCTGCTTCATGAACAGGACTTTGAGGATTCCTTTGAACGAATTCGCATTAAGTGTTACAACACTTACAACCTTAGTTCGGCCTATTTTATGAGCAAGGCTTTAAGGATTCCTTTGTAGGAATTCGTACTAAGCGTTGCAGTATTTACAACCTTAGTTCGGCTTGCTTCACGAGTAAGGCTTTGAGGATTAGTATTCCAATAGCTCTATTAATTAGGAACATACTTTCGTATTATGAACAATCATACAATACAACCATCCTTTACTGATAGTATTTCTTGAGATGTTCTACATTCTAAGGGTGTAACAAGGGGTCTGCCTTCCATATCTTCTAATTCATATGCTCTTCTAAGCAGAATCTTGGTCACCTTGACCTTCCCAATTAGGTCCTAAAAACCCAGAATTGAGTTCTTTTATTGCCAATAAGGTTTTTCTTAACACTAGGTCACCAACTTCAAACTCTCTTCTCTTTATCTTTTGGTTGTAATATCTTGCATTACGCTGTCTGTACACAACGTTTCGAATTTCAGCCTCATTTCTTTTTTCTTCCAACAAATCTAACTCTTCTCTAACACTTTCTCATTTTCATCCTCATGATATGCCAATGTTCGGATGGAAGGGATTTCCATCTCAAGAGGGATGACTGCCTCTACCCCCAAAAGCTAAAGAGAAAGAAATGTGGTACGATAAGACCACAAAATACTAGAGAGCTCTTCGGTTTATCCTCCCTTGAGAGCATCAAGCTTTGATTTGAGCATGTGCTTGATGATCTTATTTATTACTTCGACTTTTCCATTAGCTTGATGATGGTTAGGTGTGGATAAATGTCTTTGTATCCCGAAACTTTTGCAAAAATTAGCGAAACGATTATTGTCGAACTATTTTCCATTATCTGTTACAATGGAATGCGGTAGCCCAAACTGACATATGATAGATTTCCATATGAATTCCGTAGTCTTATGCTCGGTTATCTTGGCTAAGGGTTAGCTTCCACCCATTTGGTGAAGTAATCAACTGCCACAATTGCAAAATATGTCCCTCTTTTTCCTGGGGACATGAGATCAATTAGATTAACCTCCCATTTGGAGAAGGGCCATGGTGCCATCACACAATTCAGTTCACTTGGGGGGAGGTTGATTTTTAGAGCAAACCTCTAACATTTGTTGCATTTCCCAGGCATATTTTTTCATAGAAGGCCAGAAATATCATCGACGTACAATTTTGTGTGCTAACTACTGTCCCCCAGCATTATTTCCACATATTCCTTCATGCACTTCTTCCAAGGCATGCAATGTTTCTTCCTCGTTCAAACACCTGAACAAAGGCACATAATATCCTCGCTTATATAGGATGTTATTAATCAACGTATATTTAGCTGCTCTTATACGGAGTTTCCTTGCCATGATAGGATTTTCTGGGCATGACCTCGATTTCAGGTATGTAGTGATCTCATCTATTCATGTTGGCTTAAGGTCGGTTGTCATGTGAACCACCCGAAATTCTTTAATGGCAGCACATCAGACCCTTCCTACTGGGATACTATCGAACCTTTTGATCTATTCGCTTGTTGCTAACCGAGCCAAAGCGTCACCATGTCCATTTTGAGTTCGGGGAACCCATTCGACCTATAAATCTTTAAATTTTTTTATCTCCTGCTTAACAATCCGAAGGTAACTGTTCATCCTCTCTTCCTTTTCTTGATAAGATTCATTGACCTGGTTTACCACTAGTTGAGAATCGCTGTATACCATCAGGTAATCAATCCTCATCTCTTTTGCCAGTCTTAGGCCAACTATGAGGGCCTCATATTCCGCTTTGTTATTTGAAGTACTAAAGTTGAATGACAACACTTCACTATACAATTGGTGACTAGGGCTAATTAGAACAATCCTAGCTCTTGCTCGTATTTCTGTAGACGATCCATCAACAAAAAGTCTCCAGGGTTTATCATGACAAAATTTCTTTCAAATTTGGACTAAATTCTGAGATAAAATTAGCAAGAGCCTGACCTTTTGACAGAGGTGCGTGGTTTGTATTTTATATCAAATTAGCTGAGCTCTACTGCCCACTCAACCAACCTTCTTAACGTGTCAAGTTTCTGTAAGACTTGCCTCAATGGGTAATTAGTTAAGACCTCAATTGAATGTTCCAAGAAGTAAGGTCTTAACTTTCGGGCTGCAATAACCACCGCATAAGCTAACTTTTCCAATGGAGAATAGCGGAGCTCGATCTCGTACAAAGCTTTGCTAATGTAGTAGATGGGGTACTGCACCCCTTCCTCTTTTCTGACCCGTGCTGCACTGATGGCATGTTCTGACACTGCTAGATACAACAGTAATTTTTCTCATGCCTTCGATTTTGACATTAGAAGTGGCTGTGCCAGATGTAACTTTAGTTGTTCAAATGCGAGTTGGCATTTTGACGTCCACTCAAACTTCTCCTCTCATTTCAACACATCAAAAAAGGGTTTGCATTTGTCTATCGATCTTGACATAAAGCGACTAAGGATGGCAACTCGTCCTATTAAACTTTGAACTTTCTTAGGTCTGGTCGGAGAACGCATCTCAATTATGGCCCTTATCTTATTTGAATTATCTTCGATTCCTCTTTAGTTCACCAAGTAACCTAAGAACTTTCCCGAGCTGACACCAAAGGCACACTTGTGTGGATTCAAGTTCAATCCGTAAGTCCTTAGAATTTCGAACATTTCAGTGAGGTCTCGCTGATGATCCTGTGCATTTGTGCTTTTTACTAGCATGTCGTTGACGTACACCTTCATGGTTTTACCGATCTTCCCAGGAAACATAGAATTTACCAAGCGTTGGTAAGTTGCTCCAGCATTCTTGAGACCAAATGGCATAACTTTGTAACAATAAAGACCTATGTTTGTAATGAATGCTATGTTCTCCTGATTTGGTTTGTACATGGAGATTTGGTTGTACCCTGAGTATGCATTCATAAAACTGAGCAATTCATGCCCAACAATAGCATTTACCATTTGATCTATCCTTAGTAGTGGGAAGCTATCCTTAGGGCATGCCTTGTTCAGGTCGGTGAAGTCAATGTACGTTCTCCATTCTCTATTACTCTTCTTAACCAAAACAGGATTAGCAACCCACTTCGGATATTTTGCTTCTCGAATAAACCCATTGTGGAGCAACTTTTGTACTTCTTTATTCAAAGCTTTGTATTGTTTTGGGTTTAAAGGTCGGCATCATTGCTGTTTTGGCCGTACTGAAGGATCAATTCCCAACTTGTGACACATGACTTTTGGGTCAATCCCCTTCATGTTCGAGTGTTCCTAGGTAAAAAATCAAGGTTTTCTTGAAGGAAATCAATGATTTGATCTCTGAGGGATGATTGCAGCTCATGACCTATTTTGAGTTCCTTCTAGGGCTTCATGTTCTGACCTAAATAGCACCTAGATCTTCCATTGGTTCTCCCCCCCACCTTCAAACGTGGGTCTAATGAGTTTGATGTAGGCTCTACTGTACATATCATATAGACATTTGAAGGAAAACTAATCTTTCTCCCTTTTGGATCAAACATTACTTGACACCTTTCAGCTGCGTCCTTATTTCCATTGACTTGCCCTACACCATGTGGTGTGAGAAATTTAAGAGAGTAATGGTATATTGGGATGACTTCTCTGAGGTTGAACATTAGAGGTTGACCCATGATTGCATCATAAGGGGATTTTGAGTTTAGAACTAGAAATTTTGTGTTCAACTTAACTCAGCGAGAGGATTCTCCAACCTCCATAGGGAATTTGACCTTTTTGCTTCAGAAAGAACACCATCGAGCCCCAAAACCATGTTTGGGTATGGATGTAAAAAACTCTTGGGGATCCCAATTCACTCCAAAATGCTGGAGTAGAGTATGTTAAGGGAGCTTCCTGTATCAACTAGAACCTTTGAAACATTGACTCCTGATATAGGGATAAAGATAACCAAGACTCTAGGATATGGATTTGGATCTACCTTACCTTCCTCAAACAAGAGCTGGTCATCAGTTGACTTTTTACAATGTTTCTTAGTTATACCGATCTTAGATAAATTGGCTACAATAGGTTGTTTGAACCTGGCTTCTCCCTAATGCTAATGATGTTGGTTTCTCAACATTTGGACATGTAGGGCATGTAGGTCCATATTGCAAGCTCTTGCTTCGGCCTGATTTCCACGTATCATCCCTGGTCCATGTGAGGTTGGAAACTTGATGCAATTATGATATATTGAGGTAGCTGCCTGCAATTCGTACATCAAAGACCTTCCCAATATAGCATTATATTTGGAAAGCAGATCCATGATAATAAAGTCGGCTAGAATCCTTCTTTGACGATGGGGTTATCCCAACTCTACAATTAGGACAATTTGTCCCCTAGCTTTTAGGGGGTCTCCTGAGAACCCTTGCAACCTTCTGGGGTATAGCTATAGATAATGTTCATATATCCCCATTTGCTCCAGAGTTCGGGAATAGACGTTAATCGAGTTCCTGTTATCTACCAGAGTTCGGTGTATTTATATCCCAACAACTGTCATGGCTATAGCCGAACGTCACTTTGATCCTACAATATTCCTTATGCGTCCTCCTTTGAGAATTCGAACAATTACGAGTCCGGTGTTACACTGGCCTCTGTCTCTTAATATACTAGATTGTGGTTTTGCCAGATGCGAGCGTTGCGTGCCATCCTTTGTCTGGTCATTTGTGATCTTTCGAAACACTGATTTCCACCTATTAAAGTTCGGATCTCAGCTCGGTGATGTGGGTCTCAAACTTGAGGTCGAGGCGGACTTGCTAGGTTATCCCTTGCTGGACAGGTGGTTGAACCCCAGTTGGATTTACCTCCCTAGGCTTAGCAGCCGCAAATTCTTGCAAATGATGTCGCCTGATAAGTGATTCCACTTCCTCTTTAAAGTTTCTACAGTCATGTGTGTTATGTCCTACCATTCTATGATAGCGACAATACTTCACTTGGCTTTTCCTACAAAATTTCTTCTTCTATGGCTGAGGTTGCGGAAATGTTTCTTTCTTCCCAGCTTGTAATAAGACCTCCTCCAAAGTTGCGTTCAATAGATGGTATTCACAAAATTTGTCGGGGGTATGGCCTAGGGTGATTTTGATCTTTCCTATCTTTCCCGTCCAGCATCCTTATCCACTTGTTTCCCTTTGGCTTGCTGTGGGGACTATGGATTTGGCTTGAGATCCTCTTGATCCGAAGTGGCTTCTTCCGTACTGATGTATTTTTTAGCTCGGTCTACGAACTCATGGTATGTTCGAGGTCCATCTTCATGTACTGAGCACCAAAATCTCATTTTTGGTCTTAATTCCGAGAGGATTGCCATAAGTGCGACATCATCAGAAATCTTTTCGACCTCCATGGATTGTTTGTTGAATCTATTCAAATAGCTCTTGAGTGATTCAATTTTTCCTTACTTTATGGTTACAAACCGTTCCTTAGGCATGGTTCTTGCCTTCGAGCCCATGAACTGGGCAAGGAACGTCGTGTCGAGGTTGTTCCAATTTCTTACAGTCCTCTGATGCAACCTCCTGAACCATCTTTGAGCTTTGTCCCCCAAAGTTAGGGGAATGTACAACACATTATGGCATCTCCCGTTCCTTGCAACTCCATCCGGAGGTATATTTGTCCAAGTGACTTAGGTGATCTCCTTTCTCTTCGTATCCAATAAGCTGTCGCATTTTCAGCTTTTCTAGCAAAGGTTTTGCTAAGATATCTTTAGTGAATGGAGAATGGCGTTTTGTTAGGTATTCTTCTAAGCTTCCTCCATTTTTAGCCTACAAATCAACTGTGTGCTTTTTTAAGGTAGTCATTTCGGGCTCAATTCGTCCCACTAGACGAGTTGTACGGGGCTCATTACGCCTACTTGCGGACGTCAAAGATTATTGGGGACCAAGTATGTCAAATACACCGTTTGTTCCCCTAGTAGCTGGTTTTGTTGCCACATGAGAACTTCTAATTTCCTCAGTCTTGGTTTTTGAGGATTCTGCACTTGAGAACTGAAGAGTTCTCCTGATGGGAGTTCGCCTGGTCCTTTCTCTACGAGGGTATTCCACTTTGGTGTCTTGTGGCAAGTTACAAGCTTCATTTTGCTCCAACCTGCCGACAACATTTGTCAACTTTTCAATAGCTTCTTTCATGGCCGTCATTTGGAGGGTCAATAGTTTTGCTTTGGCCTCATCTTTTTCCTACAGCTGGCGAGTCATGGCATTGCTTAGGGTGAGTGTGGGATTGATTTTCAAAAGCTGAAAATTCCTCCATAATTTCGTTATTTGATGGATTTTTTAAAAAAGGGATGGGGCTGTTTTTCATGTTTGGGGCACTCATTCTAGCGTCAAACTGTTGACGTTGAAAATTGAACAAGTAAATTTCAAGCCAACTTAAGGAATAAACATGACTTTGATTAGTTCATAATCCACGGGTTATAAATGATTCAAATGCTCTTTTTTCCATGTTTATATGAAATATTTGAATATGGAAAATGTAAAAAGACTGGTAGTGTGTGAAGCCATGTTTTTCTTCATATTCCCTTTTACCATGGCCATTTCTTCCTTTTATAGGAAAAAATATGCACGCCTCATTAATTTCCCATCTTATCACCTGCAAACCCAAGTTGAGGACGTACATTTGCTGTAGCAATTCGATTGGCTATTGAGCTCGGTCTGGTAGGTTATCATGAGAAAATCTTGCAGGTGGACCCTAGTAATTAATAAATTGTCCTAGGGAAAATAACCTAATTATTTAATTAGAAGCTTATGTGTATGTTGATGTAAGATTATTTATTGTGGATTTTTCTGATTGGTTAGTTTATTGATCATGTCAATGATCTTCAATTATTAAGATTCCCTTACTTTTGAAAGACTACACAAACTTCCCGGATACGCTAACCATCCGAATTGACCTCATAGCACCGAACTCACATTATCACATGACCTAATCCGATCTGAGCTACCCCGAAGTTCGACTATTAATTGGCCTACCGAGCTCAGCTTTATCACGTGTATTTAATCCGATCTGAGCGACTTCGGAGCTCGGCTGTCAACAAAAACGTTTATCAAGTTTTCAAAACCCTTAATACATATTTAAAGACTAAAAATAAATTCTAATCAAAATGAAATTTCAATTGTGTAGATAAATCCGAATAAAACCAAAAAACTGCAAAAATGACGAAAATCCTCCAAGTAGCGATCACAAACTAACAACACCAATTATGTATTTTGCTTATGATTATTATTTGATTGGTCTACATAATTTAAACTTGTTTATTTTGAGATTAATATTCGAAGAAATTTAAAAAACCAAATCATCCCCTTTTTTATTAATTATTCTTGAGTTATCAAAACCTAAGATAAAAAGTCGAGTTAATTACTATAAATAACCACTTAATGGGAGGTAACACATCTTTTATACCTTATCTTGCATTTTGAATTTGTGTACTAGTTATTTTTCTTTTGGGATATTTTCACGAATGACCATAATTAAGAATGTGAGTTGAAAAGTGTCCAATTTTTAAATTTAATACTAAACTATCTATTATGCCCTTAATGAAAAAAAGGACATTTGAATCTCTACGTATTCTCGACATTTCAAATGTCATTCTCGACATTTGAATCATGTTTTATATTTCAAAAGTACACAAGTCAATTCACAACATTAAACGTTCTCGACATTTAAAATGTCATTCTCGACATTTGAATCCCGTTTTATATTTCAAAAGTACACACGTCAAATCACAATATTAAATGTTCTCAACATTTCAAAACGCCATTCTCGACATATTAAATGTCTAGAATGACATTTCATTCCAAACACGACATTTCTCTACACTTGAAATGTCGTTCTCGACATTTCTGTGTCAATGCAAAAAATAGCATTAATTGTGATTTGACATTTTGTCATTTGCAATAAATGGAGCAGGTTATGTGTCAAGATTTCATCAGCTAATATTTTTTTGCAAAAATGTCCATTTTATTGTCCTTGAATGGAATCATAAATTGTTGACCATGGGATTTTGGTCTAAAATATACCAAAATGGCCATTTTTGCAAGGATTTTTGAAAGTTGCCATTTTTGCAAGTGGCTAGAGGAAAGTTGACATTTCTTACCATTTCCACTTTTCTTTATTAGATTGAATTTAGCCAGTACATAGTCATTTTAAAGATCAATGATTCATGATTATTTAAGTTATTTTGTAGGATATGTAAGTTTGGAATTGTGACAGTACTAGTTTGTAGGATATGTAAGTTTGGTTAATTTCGCATATGCTAGATATTGTAGGCACATATGTCAAAAGTAGGTTGTCACATTTGCTGGTGCACACCCATACGAGGAATGAAGTAGCACATAAATAGACTTCACTTGTTACTGTTTTGAGTGTCAATCTGAATGTTCACTTGTTTGTATGTCACATATAGCAACTTATGTTAATGAGAATTATGTTTTGGGGTCAAATAAAGAATTTCAAAATATGAATGCTGGTTTTTTAAAAGTTTCCATGCTTCATTCACAATAGTAAGGAAGATTGAAAGATAAAAAATAAAAATAAAATTGGTGGATTGAGTTATGAGAAAAGCATTCCCACCATATCATCAAACACCTCTATAAAGAATTTGAGGAAAATGTGTGATTTCACGTGAATTGCCCGAGGAAAATTAAATGGTATGGGACAATCCATATCATTTTGTTTTTATATTGAAAAAAAAAATTATTCTGAGTTACGGAAGAACTTACGATTGGATATTTTCTACATTTCCTCTCCGACTTAAAAAAAAAAAATGATTTTATGAATGTGTGATTACTTTGAACCTTCAAAAAAATTATTCTTAAATTTCTTGGACGCTCATTTCACCTGGGTAAAGAATGACACATGCACAGAATACGAGACTTGTCATTTCTCTTCTTGTCCTTAACCCATTTACTCAAGCCATGTTTTTTTAAAATTTGTTTGTGTATTGTCAATTTTCAAGAAAAAAAACAAACTGACAAAACGACAAAACGACCTTGTGTGGTCGATTTACAGCTCTAGGCCTAACATGTTTCACCTTTCAAGCTGCATAGGCCAAGTTCTATATTATTTGTCCAAAACTTGTATTTCTTGACGCAATAATACAATGAATGAACATTTCTTACAAAAATGTGAGACATATTTTATTGGGATTACTCCATGGTTAATTGAGATTATTACATTATTATAGAAATTTCTTGTTGAATGTATAAATATAATAAATAAATTCATCATCTTCTTCTTCTTCTTCTTTTTATTTTTTTTTAAAGTAATTTAAACTTTAAACTGAAAATGTTTTATAAAATAAAAAAGAACCTAGTTGTAATTACTTTGGTGCATTTTAGAGGAGGATCTTACAATCATTCCCACAATAAATGTAGTATACGTTTTTCATGTTATTTGAAATGCATTTTTTTTTTTTGTAAACTCGGCTAATGAGGATTAAATACAATAATATATAATTTTATTTATTTACTTATTATTTAATCTTGTCTATTCTAATTTAGTATAATAGAAAATTGGATAACTTTAATTTTTGTTGACAAGTCGTCACAAACTGACCAATCCAACCCAACCCGACCGATATTTGATTGGGTTGGATTGGGTTATGTTGGGTTGGGTTGTGTTGTGTTTCAACATTTACACGAGTTGGATTGTTTTAAATTTTGATCAAATCGATCACGTTGGATTGAGTTTGGGTTGAAGCAAAAACCGACCCGACCCGACCCGACCCAACCCGACCCAATCCAACCCATGCCCACTCCTACTCTCATGTTCAAGTAATAAAAAGAACGAATCTCGAGACTAATCGATTAACTAATTCTGTAATGTGATCTTGAAAGTTAAAAATCACAACCCCTGTTTGATTCCACTGAAACTTCAACATTTTTTTTTCTGGCAAAATCTCATAATTTTAAATTCGAAGTTACATTAAGCACTCCCATTATTTCGAAAAGACATATTTCTCTTTTATTTTTAATTATACATTCTTTAATAAAATATTACGGGCAAATCCAAAATTTTTCTTTATTTTATAATCACACACTCTTCATAAAAATATTATTCCAAAATTCATTTTGTACAAAAATGAGACTCAAACATGCTCTAAAATATACATATGAATGGCCTCACTCTAAATTCAAATTTGACTTCTACAACGTTTATATTTCGGATAATTGGCATAAAACTTGACATTTGTCCCTATTACGGAATACATCCATATCCTTTCATTTTTGTGCAAAATCCTTCTAGATGATCTTTTATTTTCTGAATACAACATATTCTTTAATTTTCTTAAAAAAAATTTTAAAATGACAAATATATCTCCCTTTCTAAATAAAAAAAAAAAAAGAAAAGAAGAAGAAAAAAAAAATTTAATTAATTGCAACTGTAATTCTAATTTTTTTCTTAAAAGAAATGCAAATGAGACCCAACTAAATAAATAAAAAATTAAATGTACGATAAGTTAGTTTTTATATTTTATTAATAAAATAAATAAATAATTTTCACTTTATTTTATTTCTTTAATTTATAATATTATTGGCATATAAGTTTTATTTACTATTTCATCTTCAATGAACTTATTTAGGAAATTTTTATATTTCCAAGCTTTCAAAATAATTATTTATGATTGATTAGATCATTGATACAAATAATATCCAAATACCAAATCCGACTTCTATATACTCCCCGCAAAGTGGAAGAATCTTTTGGGAAGGTGAAAACTTGTTCTTCCGACATAAGAAATTATTTCAATAATATCGAGCCTAATCTTTCAAAAAAGCACGTACAATACTTTTATGCTTCCGAGCCAAAGTTCTAACACAAGAAAGTTGAAGTATACTTTATTCGATAAATACTCCTTTTTTCGAAAGATTCCCTATGATAATAAGAAAGATTTATTCATACACGTCCAAATTGATCAATAATATTAGATATCAACCCGACCTGGCTTATTAATGGGATACCCTAAAACGTTACAAAATCTCTCTTTAACCAATGATCCAAGTGATTCGATTGATGATGAAGAAATAGAATTCTTGATTCAGTTCTCCGCCTTTAAGATAGAAAAAAAAAGGATTAGTCAAATTCTACTGCGTCTGACTTATAGTGATCATTAATCAAAGAATGACTTTGGTTACAAATGATTGAACAACTGGCTGTATTTTCTAGAGAATTAGGAGTTCATATCAAAATGCATGACTACTTAACAGGAGGATTCACTTCAAATACTAGCTTGACCCATTATTGCCAAGTTAGTGTCCTATTTCTTTACATTCACCATGCATGTAGCTATTGATAGACAGAAGAATCATGTGATGTGAACCCGGGTATGAGATCAGCGTGGATATCGCGAAATTAATTGAAAACGTAGGGAAAGCCCAAATTCAGGTTGTAGACAGCAGAATCTTGACCTGCAAAATTATTGAACCAATCAAGCAAATAAAAACGAAATTTAAATGACATCTTGATTACAAAACCAATGAACCTCGATTTGTGAACGCCACAAATGGTGTCTAATCCTTTGATAAGTTCTAAGGATTAAATGCTACAAATTTAACAATATTTGATAAGTTCGGTACATGTTCAATCAAGAACAAGAAGAGAGAAAATTTCAATATTTCATAATGTCAAAAAGATTCTTTTCTACAATGAAATAAATTTTTCTATTTATACTAAACCTAGACAAATATGGAAAAATGAAAATATCACTTTAAAGATTACAAGAATCTTACCCAAACTAAAATTATAACAAAATAAGGAAATTCGTGTAAATTTAATATTCTCGGCATATTGTTCTCGACTTGTTTCTATGCGATCACAAGTCCAAAAGTACCATAAGCCTTCGTAGCCTTGTGCAGAATTTCGTGCCATTTCCAGAATGTACTCATCGGCGAAAATCTGACAATCGAGCTGAAAGTTATGGTCGTTTTCGCCACGTTGCTCGTTTTCTTTCCAAATGTCTTCTAAACCTTGAATCTAACTCGTTTCGGCTCCCGAGCCCTTCACGAAACTTAAACTTTGACTTGTCAACTTCTTCAATTTGGACTTCAATTTGGCTCTGATACCAAATGACGTGAACTCGGGTACGAGATCAGCGTGAAAATTGCGAAATTAATTGAAAACGTCGAGAAAGCCAAAATTCAGGTTGTAGAATGTAGAATCTCGACCCGAAAATTATTGAACCAAACAACCAAACAAAAACGAAGTTTGAATGACCTCTTGATTACAAAACTAACGAATCTCAATTTGCGAACGCCACAAAGGGTGTCTAATCCTTTGATAAGTTCTAAGGGTTGAACGTCACAAATATAACAATATTTGATAAGTTCGGTATATGTTCAATCATGAACAAGAAGAGAGAAAATCACGATATTTCGTAATGTAAAAAATGTTCTTTTCTATAATAAAATAAAGTCTCCTATTTATGTTAAACCTAGAAAAATATGGAAAAATGAAAATATCACTTTAAAGATTACAAGAATCTTACCTAAACTAAAATTCTAACAAAATAAGGAATTCCCGTAAATTTAAAATTCTCGGCAAATTGTTCTCAACCTGTTTCTATGCGATTGCAAGCCCAAAAGTATCATGAGCCAATGTAGCCTTGTGCATAATTTTGTGCCATTTCCAGAATGTAGTCATGAGCGAAAATCCGAAACCGAGCTGAAAGTTATGGCCGTTTTCGTCCACGCTGCTCGTTTTCTTTCCAAATATCTTCCAAACTTTGAATCCAACTCGTTTCGACTCCGAGCCCTTCACATAACTTGAACCTTGGCTTATTAACTTCTTCAATTTGGACTCCAAAACTCGACAAAGTGATTGTCTATCCCGGATCATCTCACATGGTATACACTTCCATGTGCTAGTTAAAGCAATACAAATGTCTAATGGATAGTAGTGGTATCCAATCCTATGGCCATGTTCTATTCGGAGGATTAAAATAAAATTTGAGCCCTCACAACCGAGGCACAATGACACAATTATTAGGGGCAAGCTATACCATTGAGCTAATAACTCGTCGTGCAAGCTTCCCACTAGGAGACCACTATGCATAAGTGAGAGAAACTCCATCACGTTTTCACCTCTTCTTAACCCGGAATGAAATTGCTAACAAAGGGAGAGGAAATGTTCCTTTTTTTAGGGTACTCCAGAGAGCATATCGTGTGAAGATAAGGTAGGACCTATAGCTTAGAGGATTAGAGCATGTGGCTACAATCAATGGTGTCGGGGTTCAAATAGCTCCTTGTGAATGGAAATAAAAAACATAGGATGAGTTCCACTTTTGATTTATAGAGGCGGCTCCAAAAATAGCCTAGTTTATGAAGATTCTTATGTGATGAATATTAATGAAAACCATGAAAATTCAAAATTTCATCTCTACCATCAATAGGTTTAGCGAAGGCATTTATAACACTACACAAATAGGCCTCGTGCACTCGTATCTCGACAATTCTTCCCATTGTTTTTACAGAACTTCTTTCTTGTATCATTAAACCATCACCCAGTAATACAATACCAATATTATTTGATTCGAAATTCAAAGTAAAACCTATTATACCTTCTTCAAATTCTACTAATTCACCCGACATTACTTCATCAAGACCATGAATATGAGAAATGCCATCGCTTACTTGAAGTACGATACCAGTATTTATAGTTTTACTTCTCTAAGATGAGAGATTCGAACCCCCGACACTATAATTTGTAGTCACGTGCTCTAAATCTCTGAGCTATAGACCCCACCTTCTCCACTGGATCTGTTTTCGGGAGTACCACCCAAAAAAGGAACCTTGAATCCACAATGGGACATTCTCAATCTAAAGTGGGGTTTTCAGCTAAAGCCTAGACCAAAGGTACTTAATAACGTAGAGAACTAATCGGGTAACGAATTCCATCCTTAGCTAAACCAAGCCCCAGGTGGTAGCCTAATCAAAGAAGTTGAGCTTGTGCCCAAACTATATTTTTTTAAAACTCTACATGGGATAGATGAGGTTTGGAACCCTCATCGTGAATTTTATGTGGGATATCTACAAAGAATACCAAGGTCTAAAAAGCTAAAGTCGTGCTAGCCTTTGCCAGCCTGATGGACTTGTGAACTGGACGAAACCAAGAAATCATCCCTCATGTGCGAAATTATAGAACATCTCCTTAAAGTTCAAACAATTCCATAGAATTGAGTATGATTGTATATGTTATAGCATTTACTATTTCTTAGTTTAAGATCCTTCTTGCTAACTGGACTACAAGAATTAGTACATCGGTTCCAACCTAAATGGGAATGGGCTAGGGTTATAAATTTATAATATGAAGATCGAGTCGATTCTATGTTTACAAGTTCATTCCATAGCGAACTAAGCTGGAATTGGGCTATATACATTCTCAAGGAGTCATTCAAGCATTTCTAAATAGATACTATGTTTACATATGGATCCCTACGTCATTCCATTCCATTTAGGTAGAATAAGTTGGAAGTTTACATTGTTGCTTTCTATGATTTTTTTTATGGAAAGACTGAAAGAGGATTTTTGCTTAACGATTCAGCAATGCCATTTTTAGGTGGTGACAGTTGATGATACCGTGTCAATTCCACTTTATCCAGCCGCCACTGATATTTTTCTGGTCAACTTTTCTTTTTTCCAGTGCAACTCTTTATCTGATTTCATTTAATTTTTCCAAATAATAAACAATTTTAGATGTACTTTTTACAGGGCGGGGTCTAAAAAAATTTGTAAGCTATGATGCTCAGGGGTCACCTTGTAATCTTAAAGTGACCACATGTGCTTGTTATCTTTATTTTGTCACTCTTCCTCTTATCTTCATTCCATTCCAACAATACCAGTAAGGTCTGAGACGATCCAGATAGCACTGGATCATGATCATCTTCCAGTTTGAATATTGAGTATTTACTTATAACCAATTTTTTGCACTAGCAATAAGAAGTTGCAATTTTGGAAAAAGAGTTAAATTTTTCTTACATTTGAATCATTCATATATGTGTATATATAGGCAATATATAATTTTTTTATGGATTCATTTGGCTCTCTTGAAACTTGCTTGAACCGGATGATAAAAAAAAAAAACTGTCACGTTTAGTTGCTTTGGAGGATAGATCTATAAGAATTCACCTATCCCAATAAAAAAAAACCTAATTTGAATGATCATGTATTAAGTTAAATTGGCTAAAGGTATGTGTTATAATTATTACAGAGTACCTGCAGGCTCAATGATCTTTTATATATTTTTCCAGTAGTAATTCTAGGTATTATTGCATATAACGTAGGCTGACTGATTCTAGAACCATCAATGGTTGGTGAATCGACGATCCATTAGCAATCCATTTGGAAATATTACTGGAATGATATTTCTTTCCCGTATGTCAAATACTTCATATACTACCCAATAAATTATTGGGTGTTCTTTTAATGGTTTCAATATCAGCGGGATTATTATAAAATCAAATGGACGACAACAATATCATCAATTATATTATTGATAATTATGGATAGTTCTTTGATCATTAATGGTCGACGAAGAAACAAATGATGTTACAAAGCTTCTTTCTTTTTATCAAAACTATTGATAGTTGTCGATAATATAATTGATGATATTATCATCGATCGTTTGATTTGCATCTATATAATATATAATAATTACAATAAATTCATTGAAAATGAAATATAAAATAAAAACTAACAATAAATTAAAAAATATATAGAGAAAAAATATTTATTTAATTTAAATTTTTAAATAAAATATAAAAAGTAACTTATATGTCCATTTAATTTTTTGTCTAATTTTTGAAAATGAGCCTACATTTATCATTTTTACAAGACTTTATTAAGATAATAAAAGAAAAAGTTGTATTCCGCAGAGAAAATGTCATATAAGAGGTTTTTGTGTCAAAATGAAAGGATAATGGGGTATTCCGCAATAAAGCCAAATGAGGGGTGGGGTGGGGGGTTGGCCAACTACTCTTTATATTCCACCTCCCCCCCCCCCCCCCCCGTTTTATCCTTAAATTTGAGGTTCAAAAGACCACCCTCTACATGAATTCATTAAAATCCATTACCACCTAGTTACCTAATGATGGAAATTAGTTTTGTAAAATAATGATTTTGTATAAACTTCGGCTAAATGCTCGGATAGGTTCCGGTAGTCAATTCATGCGTTTAAATAAACTAACTCGTTTTACTCCTCGAATAGAAAATCTTAGTATATTTGGATTTACAAAAGCAATTCTAGATGAGTAAGAAATTGATGTCCAAAGAGAGGTTGAATAAATGGAATAAAACGATTTTTCCCTGATTGCGAGTGGCCAACTCCATGGAAAAACCGCTCAAGTGGTGAACCAACAACTAGCTAGTAGCTTGAATGACTATGTCTATTCATAAAACATGTTGAATTTTTGGGCATCTCTCCGCCACAACCCCTCAACCTCTATAAATTGGAATCCTTTGGTGGTCTAAATTCATATTTATAGATTTCTTGTTCTACTTTACATATTCAATTTCAATAAGTTGAAATTTTGTCCAATTTGATGCATGTAAAAGGTATGCTGTTAAAATAGAATTTATGCATGTCAAAATTTTCCTAACAATCTTAAGATAATAATGCCACGCACGAGTGCTAACGGTTTCCTATCATTTGTCTCCCAAATACAACGACAACGTCCTGCAATAGGAGCATTCCAAATTACATAAACCAATGAATTTATATTTTTGAACCCTCTTTATATGAAAATCGACTCCAAATAAATGTAGAATTATTTTGAGGTGAATATGCATTAATGTGATAATGTAAGGATGAAAAATGATGATTGAAAATTCAAACATATGGGGTTTATATAAAGTTGTTAGAAAGTTGTGTCTCAAAAGACAACCTAATTAAAATGCATGTCTTGTAGAAAAACACGTGTCCAAAAAGACACGTCTATACAATAACAAAGCTGTGATATTTGGAAAACATCATTTCCAAAAGACATAACTTTTCATCCAAATAATTTCTAGAATATTCTGCAAAATGAACAAATGCTTTATATTTGTAGAGGTAGATAGTGCAATCCTATTGAAATTAGGTCACTTGTATGTCTTATCTTGTTAAAGTGTCCTGCATGAGGTGGAGACTAGAGTTTTGCTATAAATTTAAGACCAATCATAGTTGGATGACAACACGAGTGTAAAGATAGATTTCCTTTATGCATAGAAGTTGTTAATTGAAGAGGACTGTAAGAGTAAGGTGATTGGATGAGGGTGGGACATTTGGAAAGAAAGGTCCCTTTAGGTTGACGGATGAAGTGTGGCTCAAGTAATTTGCCCAGAAGAGTATAAGCCTCGATAGGTAGAGAACATTCCTGACCATGCATGGTCATTCTAAAAGTGCTAAAATGTACATTTTGCATGGTTGAGAATAAGTCTTTGGGGTAGATAATTTGTGGGTAAATTCGATCAAGATGATCAGTCATATGTTTGGAAAAGAAGATTCGGGTATGATTTTGACCCGTAATAGTGCCCTCCGTGCATCTGGCATAAGGCTCGAGCGTCATGGCGAGATACACATTCGTTGTTATAGTCTTCGATATTTAATGCTCGGAGATATGTTCTGGAATTACTCTCAAGGGATATTGTGATGCTGACATCAGCTTCAAATGAGTTAAGGCAGTTAAAGAGTGATACCCTGGATGAGCGACACATTGCCTAATCTAATTGCCTAGGTGGTGACCCTTGGCCTTCCACATTCAAGCCTATAAATACCTCATTCACCTTTCATTTTCACCTTTTACACTTATTAACTCTTTCCTAACAATCCTCGATATTGGGAATACTTGTAGGTTTTTAAGCTTCGATTGAAGGTAAGAGCTCGAGAACTTAGGGTCCGTTTGATTGTTAGAGTGAAATTTAGGTGGAAATAAAATGAATTCCAGGGATTGAATTACCTAGAATTATTTTTCTGGGAATTGTTAATTAATTGTGTTTGATTGACATAATTTTTCACCTGTAAAATGTTGAAATTTTAGATCTTTTGGTGTTCGTTTGACTTTATTTTTCATGGAAATTATCCATTAAATGTATTTTTTTTACAATTGTCTATAGAATTTGTTTTCATTGCGCAAAAAAATAAAAAAAGAAAGTTGGAAACCATTTTCCCACCATTTTGGTGGGAAAACCAATTCCACAAAATCATGGAAAAAGGGGACACGTGGCGGGTGGGAGGAAAACATTTTCTATGAAATTTTCTGGCTATCAAACATAGCAAAAGTGGAAATTGGATTTTCAATTCCATTTTCCAGGGAAAATAATAGCTTATCAAACAAGCCGCCCTTAGGTTATTTCCTTGGAGCTATAATTTAGGAAGACGTCTAGTAGTGAGAGTAGGAGTGAGTCGTCGGGGTCGGGTATAACACCCAAGGAGTTAGGAACTTCGATAATTCCCATGGAAATACCCTTAGAGGCTCGACCTTGGTACAATTACCAATGAATATTTCTTTGGTACAATTCCATTGCTAATCCAGTGGTAAAATAAAAAAAAATAATGAAGTAAATAATTTACCAAACGAACTTTCCAACAAATATTTAGTTGGAAACTAGATAAAAAAAATAAAATAATTATTAAACATTTTCCCATAGAGAAATCAATTAAAAAATTTAATTACTCCTTGAAAATTTCAATTTTCCCTTTTTGAAAATTTTCATTCTCAAAACATATAGTTCTCCCATCCACATATTTAATTTCCCCCCCTTTTTTTTTTTAAAGTAATGCCCTAAAATCCATTAGCATTTTGCCCAATTCAACCAAACCCTTTATCATCGATTTCGCCCCTGCTTCCTTCACGTCTTCCACCTCCACTGAATTCTCAATCCGCCTCTTTCCTTCACGTCCTCCGCCTCCACCTTCGCTTTCTCCCAGTCCTGGCGGCTGGCTCTACTCAGTTTTTGCCGCTTCCCGAGTCCTCCGGCCACTCAATTTTCGTTGCCTCATCCTGTCATCCGCCTCCACCATTCGAGTTTGGTTCGCAGTTCACCCAGTCGCCTGCTTTGTTGTGCCTCAATCGCCGTCTATTCTTCAACAGCAGCAGAAGAAGAAGGTGATAAGGAATTAGGATATAGGTGAAGGTGTGAAGCTTCGCGGCTCTTGTCTGCTCCGTCATGCCTCGTTTTCCCTTTCTAATACGTTTTTATTTTGATTTGTGTAAATTGTAATAATGTTTGATTTTGTTTCTTTTTGACACAATGCTCTTCAATTGATTTTGCCAGACTTCAATTTCCAGTCTTCCAGTTCCTTCCAGTTCCAGGCTCCAGACTTCTTGTTTTGCTACTTATATGACTGTGAGTTTAACACATTGATTTTCAATTGATTTGTGAAGTGTGAATTGCACAATTTCTGATGGTTAGTCATTAGTGATTTGATATTGCCCTGTGATTTTTGAATTGCACTGTGAAGTGTGAATTGGAGTTAGTATTGCCATGTGAAGAGATTTGATTTGGAGTTACTAATTTGAATATAGTTATGTGGAGAGATTTGCTTTGCCCTGTGAAATGTGAATTGAATATAGTTCTTCATTTCTTTATGGGTTACATATGTATAAATTTGCATCTTTAGGAGAAAAGATGGCCCTTTAATTTGGCTTAGTTTAGTGTCAAATAGGCTTATTAACTGAGTGTCATCGACACTCTTGCCATCTCTCATGTCTTATGTTTCCTCCGTTTCAATCTAATTGTATCAGTGCTAGTCTTCCATCATATATGAAGATATTTGCTTATTAGTGCATTTGACAAAACTTATGGTCTCAGTTTATTGCCTTCTTCTATTTCTCAGATTGTCTAGGAAAACGGTTGAACCCAAAGCTTCTTGGTAGAACTGATGATCCAGGGGTAGAGTTTTACAATTATTTACTTTTGTATTTGCTCATACTATTTTGTTTTATGTCAATGCCTCACTTAATGTAACATTTTGATGCTGGGAGTTTACTGAATAACAAAGCTGAAACTTTGTTTATGTTGTTGTAGTAGAGGGTGGTCAAGGATTTTGTGAAGATTCTCAATCAATTGAACTCTGAAAAAGTCCCTGATCGCCAATGGCATCTACTACTAGTGGGGAAAATGGGAATGCCCCTGGTAGATGAAGTGTGGAGAGATGCATTTAAGGATGTTGGTGTGGAAGATGGAAGGGCTCGTGGTAGTTTTTTTTTATGTATTGGATTTTTAGATGTTTCAAAAACTTTGATCTGAATTTTGTATGGATATTGTTACATTTTGGAGTTCAGTTAATGACGATTATTGGAGTTACTAGATATTCTTATTTTCCTAATTGTTTTGTGGTTGATTTATGTAAATCATTGTATAAATAAAAGAATTAAAAAAAAGTAAAATGACCTACGATAACGTTCGTTGAATGTTGCGAAAAGTGCAACGTTCGCGGAACGGCGAACGTTGCCGTAGGGTCTAGTTGCCGTAGGGTCTACAGACACTTTCTGCAACGTTCAGCGAATGTTGTTGTAGGATCTACGACCATGTTCAATGAACGTTGCAAAAATTTGGAACTCTACGATGACATCAAAGCCCGCAACGTGTACCCGAACGCTGTAAAAGGTCTATGACAACGTTTTTCGCGCGTTGCCATAAGTTGTTACTGGTGTAGTGTTTAAAGAGCACTTAGCATCAGTGAGAGGAAGAGAGTTCAGGCTTATGCTAAACTGCAATTGTTGAATACCAGGACCCGATGATAAGATGGTTATTGCTCGAGAAAGACAGTTTGCTATGTTTAGGAACTCACTGAAGAGGGGATTTAGGTGACCCTGCATCCCTTTTTTACAAGTCTACTAGTCGAGTATAACATGTGCCTAGGATAGTTAGTGCCTAATGGGTGGAGAATGCTCATTTATTTCTTTATAGCCAGCCGATATCTAGGTATTATACCATAATTTGACCTTTGAAGGATGGTCCTCGAACTTAAAAAACTCTTTACATTTTACTTGCTTCGCTTACCTTTCATCCCGATGAGAATTTAGGATCTCAAAGATGCCCAACAGGTGAAGGGGTGGAAAAAGAAGTTGTTTTATGTTATTCCTCGAGAGCCCAATCTCTTCTTTAGTCCTCGATTGAGGATACCTAATACAGTGAGGTTTCACTAGGGTCAACCATATTTTGACTTTAGAGGAGGATGGGCAAAAGTTAGAGGACCTTGATCCTCTAGTGTAAGAACTCGATGACATCCTTAGGGATGGCATTCTAGATCTCACGGATGTAACCAATGTCGGGGGTAGAGTTTCTTTTCTCTTCAATAATGTTCTTTCAATTTATACCAACCTTAACCTCGGACATTAGTTAAATTATTTTTGCAGATATGCCATTTGATCTAGCTCCTCTACGTCGAGCTATTAATTCCAAGTTCAAGGCACCCCAAGTCAAAGCTTCTGAGCAAAAAAAAGGAGGAAGATGCCCTGGGAACAAACCTCTGACCAATCGAAAAAGAGGGATGGTATGTCGTCGGGCACTATGGCAATAAGCCCAATCATTGGGAGAATAACGCCTTAGAGCACGAATCCTCGAGGCAATCCTCAAGGTGTCAATCCTTGAGTACCTCGACCTCGTATTACTCCGACATCATGTGTTACAACCCATTTCTTTTAGTCAAAGTCAAGAGTTGAATTGTCTAAGTCAAAGTCATTTATGGAGTTAAATGGGAATAAATTATTCTCTTGGGGTTTATTTTACAATGGATAAATATTGAGAATTGATACAAAAATTCAATTAAGTGTTGGGACTCATTTTTTTATAGTTGTGAAAGAAAATGATTTTAATGGATAAAATCGGAAGTTGTGGACTTACTTAATTAGCATTGGAGAGTTAAGGGACTTCCTTTGCAAAAACACCACTTTCTAGACATTTCCCAAGCCATTTTCTCATTCACATACACTTACACGTAGAGAAGAATAGAGACCGAGACAGAGAAGGAAGAAACCGAGGGAAAATAGGAAAGGAAAGAGAAATAGAAAGGGAAAGAGAAGGAAAAAGAGAAGAAGGTAAAGTGAGTGTTTTGAACTTGAATTTCCATTGTTATTCTTGTGATTTTCTTTAGAAATAGAGGATTATTATGATAAATTTCTAAAGTTTTAAGTTGTTGATAAATTTTCAGATTTATGGGATATAAGATAGATTGGAGCTCAAGTTTATTAATCCTCTAGTTTCCATTTATATCAAGGTAAGAAATTCATTTTCTTGAGCAAACCCTAGATTGTTTGAATGGATGCTTGAACTAGTATTATTAGTGAACATTATGGTGTGGATAAATACTTACTAGAATACATGATTCTATGGAAAAATAGGTATATTATATTGGTTATGGTGTTGGTTGCTAGTTCACTAGATTGAAGTGGATAATTGCATTTATTCTTGGATGGAAGGTTATGTTGATGCATGGGGTTATTAATGAATGGACTAGAAAGTGTAATTGGTCCCACTTGATTAAAGGAATAATTTGAGACATTTATTCAAGTATCGAGAAACTTAGTTGAAGCATTATAGCATTTCATATTAGAGGTTTCTTGACTTGATCATGATTGTATTAGTTATCTTGTATGATATTTCAGATGGTGATGAGGAAATTGGAAAAGCCTACCGACCTTCTTAGACTGCAGCTTACTTTGAGTGGGTGGAAAAGTTTAGTTTTCAGAAATAAATATTTATTGAATTTATATCATATGAGAAAGTTAATTATTTGATATACTCAATTTGACAGCATGACTTTCAGAATTTAATGAATTTTATAGTCAGTTCTTTCAAAGTTAAATTCAGTTATTGAAATCATTTTCTAGCATGTTATACTCATATTACATATTTTAGTATAGTTACAGTTATTTTAAAAACCACCAGAAAGTACTTAGGTGATCTTACCCCAGTCTGCACTGATGTGAATGTGTTTCCACATTGCATGACATTAGATGGTTATTTTACCCAATCTGCACTGGTGTGAATGTGTTTCCACAGTATATGGTCAGTTATGGTTATTTTACCCTCTCCACACTATTGTGAATGTGTTTCCATAGTGTATGACCAGATTTTAGCTCTGCGCGCGTATGACCAGAATTACAGAATTAAAGAATTTCAGAATTACAGAATTTTAGAATTACATAATTGAATAACTTTTCCATGTATATCGGTATTCGTCGATACATGAGTAAGGATATTCAAGGTACTTTTTTGATGTGATATTTCAGTATTTCTACAGCTTAATGGATTTATGAGCATAGAATTTAGAATATTCAGCTTTCAGTATAAAGTTTTCAGCATATAGCATTGAACAACAAAAAGGTTTTAAATATTTTCATATATATGACATTAACTTTATTCATTATACTTTACAGTTATTTATTTAGAAGGAAGAACGAAAGATTTTATGATGCTATCATATTTTAGTTTTTTAAGATTATTATCAGATTTACGACTTTCTCCAAGTTTCAAAAGAGTAAGAATTTTCAGAAAATGTGTATAAATGAAGGAAAAATATTCTTATTTATATACTATCCACTCACTGAGTTAAAATCTCAAATATTTTGTTAACTCTTTTCTTATCAGATAGTAGTTGAGTTGAGCAGCATCCGAGCCTAGTGATCCACCATGTAGAGCCACATTTTGTCTATTTACATATGACTCCTTTTGTCAAATTTACTCAGTACATACTTCTTTTGGGGATACATGCATTTGTTGTCAGGAAGTTAAAGTTGTAATTCATGTATCCATGTCATGAGCTCATTACATATTGAGTATTTTGAATACATTTGAGACTTTTGTTTGTAAAGTATTTGTAAATGTCGACCTTCAAGTATTGTATTGTAAATAGTTTGAGTTGTGAGGGGCTGACGTGCCTTGTTTTGAATTATATGTACTGGTTTGAGTATATTGATTGTGGTTTCAGGTGGTTTAGTCCTTATTACAGGGGAAACTCTGTCAAAATTTTTATAACAATGGGTCACAGTTAGAACATGTCATAGTCGCCTTGGTGGTGGGTCCGGCATTTAGCCGGTATCTACTATCGGCGCACGACACGTGTCAGGTCCATTAGGGTGACTTGGGATGGGTTGTGTCATCATGGACCTTGCGCGGTTGAGTACATCCTTCATCTTGTTGATCCTTGAGGATTACAAACATTATCATCTCGTCTCGAGCATTGTCGCTAAGTATAGAGGTGACATTGGGTTCAAGGAGGGCATGAAGGCCCTCAAGACTTTGACATTGAACGTAAGCTCAATTTCTACATTCATTATCCTTTTATTTGCATTATGTTTTTATCCCGACATAAAGATCAGTATTTTTTTTAGACCTTAAGTGTTGCTTGAGGCTTTTTGATGCGAGGGATGGATAAATCCTACAAAATGATTGAGCTCATGGAGTATGTGGAGATTGGAGATAAAAAGTGCGGATTTTGAGGTTGAGCATGTCCCTTTTTGAAGGAAGCTGCGGAAAGCTTGAGATGGGTAGAGATGGCAAACGATAAAGAGAGAGAGTATAAGCTCGAGCTTCAGGGGGTTAAGAAGGAATTTGTAACTCATCTCTGCCAAGCTCAGGAACTTGTAGTCAAGGACTTTAAAAAGTCTGAAGAATTCGCTGGGCTGAAATGTGAGTACGTGATGGGCTCACACTTTCATGCTCTTATAGAAGCTCGAGCTTTTCTTCGTGCCAAGTTGCCCGAGGCCAGCCCTGAGGATCTGAAGAAGATCCCAGAAATTGCTGAGAGCCTGCTGCTATCTGATGCCAAGGATGTTGTCGATAATGAAGATGGGATCGAGGATGATGAGGAGGAAGTAGTTCCGGAGGATACCAACATGGTCTTCGGAGATACCGACATAGATTATGGCCTTTCCCCTCCCACCTTGAATCCCAAGCTCTTATTTGTCCTGATGATGCAACAATTTTTTGGATATTTGAACGAAGTTTATTTCGCGACCAATAATTTTGTAGTTTTTTTTTAATTGCTTTACTCAAGTGATTATCTCGATGACTAAGACGAACTCATCGTGAGTTACTAACCTGAGCTTTAGTTCAGGTCTTAATTAAGAAATTATGCTCAATATCTTGGACAAACGTAGTGTGAATTAGATTATGAAACTTCTTAATCTAATTTCTTCCTTTTTTTTTTTTTAGTTTTTTAGCTGTAACATATATGTTTCACACTATTTTTCCTAAATAAGCCCATGTTTCTTATACGGTCATGTGTATACGTACATTATTATATGCTATAATTACAGAAGAAGAATAATTATACTTTGTCTACTCTACTTTGTTGTTCATTAGAAAGTTATAATGAATTTATTAATATTTGTTTGAAACGAGAAATTGGAAGACTAATTGTTATAGAAAGCCATATATTATCTGCTTTTGATATAAATAGAGGTGACTCCTCTTTACAGATCAAGAGACAAATCACTGAGCATTCTATCTCTCATGTCAGAGTTTCTTCATACAAGATCTTGAAGATTGTTAGAAAAGATAGAAACAAATAAAAGTTGCAAAGGAAAATAAAAATAATAGCAATATAATAAAAATAAAGAAAGGATTTCTCTTAGACACCTTAAATTTAGAACTTCTAGGAAACTTTAAAAGAAAAGATAGTTTATATACAACTTCTTTGATTAATAACTCTGATAAAAAAAATTTAAACATATTTTACATTCTAAAAGTAGTCACTTAAATAGTATTGTAGATTTACTTGTAAATTTATGAAAAACTTAGAAAGAAGTAATTCTAATAAAGAGATAGAAACTTTATTAGAAAGTATAAATAAAAATATAAAAAGTTTACAAAATAATTTAGAATATATATAAACCAAAATATTGAAATATTGAAAAAGAAATTTTATAATATTGGTGAAATTGAAATTAATCCTAACTTAGAAAAATTAGAAAGTAAAGTTAAAATATTAGCAAAAGAAAAGTTAATAGGTACTAGGCAAGATTTAGATAATTCAATAGATAAGCTAGAAAAATTAGATTTAGGAAAAGTTAAAGAATCTAGTAAGTTTAAAAAGACTAAGGGTCCGTTTGATTGCGAATGTGGAAAATGGGTGGAAAGAAAATGAATTCTAGGGAATTGAATTACCTAGAAATTGTTTTACTAGGAATTATAATTAATTGTGTTTGATTTGTATAATTTTTCACTTGAAAAATGTTGAAAGTTTGATATTCGTTTGACTTCTTTTTTCATAAAAAAGTGTCCATTAAAGTCCTAATTTTTTCTACCATTGAGTCTAGAATTTGTTCCAATTGACAAAAAGTAAAAAAAAAAAAAATAGATTTTTTGAAAATAATTACCATACCAAATATCATTCGTTTGACTTTTTTTATATGAAAATTGTCAATAAAAGTGATAATTTTTTTACTATTGTGTTTAGATTTTTTTCTTATGGCAAAAAATAATAATAATAAAATAAATAAATAAAAAATCACAGAACCTGGAAGACAAAAAACCACCTATACCGAAGGAAAACAAATTCACCAATTTGCAAGAAAACAGGCGCGTCTAGTGGCGGCTGAGAAAAGAAATTCTAGGTAAAAGATTGTCCATCAAACATGCATAAAGTAGGAAAAGGGAAAATGTTTTCCATTTTACTTGGAATTCCATGCATATCAAACACTGCCTAAGTGAATTTATATATAATGGATAAAAGAAAGCAAATTATAGCTAGTAGCAGTAGATTAGTAAGAAATCCCTTACTAAGAACATTAAGCAGAAAAATGGAATAGAAACAAGATTAGAATCCTTAATAAAATATATAGCAAATCTCTAATATATCGACATTATGGTGAAAGATATGTTTCTTGTACACATGAAGATCAATTTATATCTCTAAACTCAATAGAGAAAGAATCTTATAAAGAAACTGTTAATAAAAATCTTCAACAAACTCATGTAGGATTAATAATAGTAAGAGTCAAAAGACTTCGTAGAGAAAATCTAAGAGCCAAAGTATTAGTATATATATGATAGCGAATTTACAGACATAGAACAATGACTATTAGGAAGCATATAATTAGACATGAATAATAAAGGCAAAATAGTATATTTTACACTAGACTATTTAGTCTAGACCTAGACAAAAAGTTTTTATGAAGACATTAAAATAGGAATAAAAGGTAAAGGATATCAAATGAAAAGGTATGAAAATAATTTATTAATTTGTGCAAGATTCATAGGAAGACTTAGTGAATATAGTACCACAAATTATAGATTAGAAAATAGTCAAATAAGTACTTTATTAGAACAAAAAGGCATAAAAGTCATCCCAGCAAAGAAATCCTCTTCAAAAACAAATGCAGGATTAGAATGGAATCTAGGAAACTTTCTGGAAAGACCTATATTAATACCAGAGGATAATATTATATACAAAAAATAGTAATGGAACTCTAAGTACTAGGTTTGGAATTTGTAATTATCTAGCAGAACAGATAAAGCATAATGAAGAAGAAAACGAAGAAGAATGTAGATACTTCGAAATAGAAGGTTATGATACTAAAGAAGAAATTAATGCATTAGATGAAGATAGTGAAGAAGATGAAAGTGAAGACAATGAAAAAAATTTCGGATATATAGATATGGAATATTATAGAAATTTTAGGAAATCTAGAGAAATATAAATTAAATTGTTATTAGAAAAAGACCAACAAGATATAGACACTAAGATGGAAGAAAGCAACGAAGGTAATAAAAGAACTAAATTGGAAACTGACCAACAATTCAGAGAGAAAAGAACCGATGAATACAAAATACAACATAGGAAGAAAATATTATTTTCCCCCTGCAAATATATATGAATGAAAAGACAAAAAAAATTAAATTCTAGGAAAAGGATAGTTGGAAGAAGGATGTAATTTACCAATAGCAAGTGATAGAGGATTAATCTTAGAAGTAAATAACTGTAAATCCCAATACTAGCCTAGTACTATAACAAAATGGGAAATTCTGTAACTAGAGCATATAATAGTGTGTCTATACAAATGTCCGTAGAAGAAATGTGGGCTTATTTAAAAACTTATTTAGCAAATATAGCTTTAGACATATACGTTAAAAACTGGAAGAAATTAGATTAAGAATGGCCGTAGGAGACAATCCTAGAAACTTTACATGATTTATTAGAGAAATTAATAATCATGACTCCAATAGAGATAACACTTATGAACAAATTAGAGCCTTAAAAGAATTAGAAAAACTAAGTATTAGTAATATGAACTATATACAACCATCTTTATTAGATTTTGAAAGATTAGTAAGTGCACCAAAACTAGTATTAGGTATATCTATATTTGAAAGATTATATATATATAAAATACCGTCGCCATAGAATGATAAAATTAGATATAACTATTAGCGCTGCTATAAAATTTATAATTGATAAAATGAAAGAATATTGCATAGAAGAGGTAGCTAGAAAATAAATAAATTAATTAAATTATTTGTTTTGTTGACTACATACCTATGACTATATAAAAAAGGCAAATGTATAAAAAACATAAAAAGTATAAAAGATAATATCAAGATAGGAAAATATATAATATAACACCAAGTAGGAAAGTAGAAGACCCAATTATAATAGATATGTTAAAAAGCCAAGAAATAAAAAGGATTGTAAATGTTATATTTGTTAAGAGCCTGGACATTTTGTTAATAAGTGCCCCAATTAAAATTAAAGTAAACAGAACATGGTCAAATCTATGACAATCAAAGAAATACAGTTCAATATTATAGAAATATCTGCTAGCAAATCTTGAATCTTATCAGTATATAGCATTTATACAAATAAAGAATTAGATAATTTAGAAATAATAAGCAGTTATAAAGATAGTTATGATAGTTTGGAAAAACTAGATTTCTCGATTCTCAACATAAAAATGACAAATGAAGAACAAGAATGTGTCCACGAATAGATTAAAGGACAAGAATCAATGATAAATAAGTGTAAAATATGTATAACATACCCAAGACATAAAAATAGAAATCAATGTAAAAATTGCTTAAAAATCCAATCAATAATCGATTAGGAATTAAAGAATAATTTCAAAATAAATGAACAAAAATTTGAATTCTTAGGAATAATTTTAGGAGAAGGAAAAATCTAATTACGACCACATATAGTACAAACGATTCTGTAGTTTCCATATAAAATAGAAGAAACTAAAAAATTGCAAGTTCTTTTTAGGAAATCTGAATTATGTTAGACATTATATTACAGATTTAGGAAAGAAAGTAGAGCCAATGTATAACAAGCTATTTAGCAAAGGATAAAAATATTTTAATGAGTCAGACATAGAGTAAGTTAAAAAGATAAAAGAAGAAGTTAAAAATTTACCACATTTAGAATTACCCTTAGATAGTGAGTATAAAATAATAGAAATAGATGGATGCGAACTAGGATGGGGAAAAATTTTATATTTTAAATCAAATAAATATAGCGATAGGAAGAAAGAAAAAAAATTGTAGATGTGCTAGTGAAAAATATAAGATAAAAGGAAAATACTTAACCAGTCTAGATTTCAAAATAATGACTATCATTCAAAGTATAGAAAGCTTTAAGTTATTCCTAAATACTTAATTTACTATTAGAACAGATTGTGAAGCCATAGTAAAGTTTAAAAAAAGACAATTTTTGATCAAATAAGACATAAAAGATGGCTAAAATTATATGAAATATTGAATAGCTATAAAATTAATATAGAACATATACGGGAAAAATAACATTTTAGCAGATAATTTAAGTACACAAGTTATTAATTTTCTAACAAATTGTTTTCATGATGCGGGTGGATCAGATGATGATGAACTTTGGGAATGTCACGCTAAGAGTGGCCTCACATGTATCTAATCTCCGGTTCAAATGAAATAATTTAGAAAAACTTCCAGAAATGGAGTGTTGTCTAATGGACAATTTCTAGATGGCATGTGACTCTAAACAAAAACTATACAACATTAATGCTTTAGAAATGCAGTAATCAAATGTAGAAGCCTAGTATATATAATTATTTGTTAGAAGTATTACAACAAGTAGAAATATTTCTAGACCCATTTTTCAAAGGATTTTATACATTAGAAGAATCTTTAAATTTCTGTAGGGAAATGATAAGATTCAATTTTCACATATCTAAAAGAGTTAGACAGACTATGACTACACAAGTTTGCTCTTCTCAACCATCATTTTCATCCCCATCAATACAACTTTGTGATAGTTGTGAAACTATGACCAAAGTTATTAGAGATCTAATTCGTAGAAAGCATTCATTAGAAGAAAGATTACAAGTTCTTGAAGACGAAGTCTCTTCATCTCAATAGACCATTAGTAGATATCAAAATGAAATTCTTCAGTTACAAGACAAATTGACAAGATTTATTTCTAAAAATGTTATTGAAAGACTCATCTCTAAAGATATTGCTTCTGCAAGTAAAATTATTCCGACATAATAGAAAGACTTATTGAATTAACAAATTCTACAGCCACGAGGTAAGAAAAAGCTTTATATGAATTAGAACAAAAAATTGGTGATTGTGCCAGCATTGTTCAAGATTCTATAAGAAATCAGTCATACAAGAAATAATCGATTTTTCTCAAGTTCTAAGTTACTATCACAATGAGAATTGATATCTTCTTAAACATGACCCCAAATACGAATCATCCATTAAAAAATCAGCCTTTCTTAGGCATAATTATCCTACAATTTCCTTTGATTATACAATCTTTGAAGAAGAAGACATTTTTTTACCCAGTTTTATAGTTTGGTGTTCTAGACACTGTATATATTCTAAACAAATCTTTCAGATTCTTTCCACCCAAACTTAAACATACTCTTAATTAGTTAAAAGACCACCCTTAATGATCTAGTTCATTTCCAGACAACCTCTTATAAATAATGGTATAGCAATACCAGCTTATATTATATTATGATATATGAAGGAGTCAAAAGATTTAGACCCTCTTCAAAGACAAATATCAAAATAAGATTTAGACAAATTGATCAAGAAAGACAGATCTCAAAGACAGTGGCAATGATAGAAATTCAAAATAATGGGTCCAGACTAGTAACACAATGGAATAATGGTCTATCAAGAACATTTTGCTGCAAAAATTAAAATAAGAAGAATTCCAGTCCCGAATTTTGAGCACAAAAATTGCATCTGATGGCTTTTCAAGAAACAAATGATGAATTATTGGAAAACCAATCACACACAGAGGAAGAAGAATACATGTCAGACGACAAAACCAATGAAATGGATGCTTGACCTAGAAGAAGCTTATATATAGATGATGGACAAATAACACAATAATTAAAAAAGAAGAAAAGACATTAAGATAAAGTACCATTATTGATGGACATAAAGACAAATGAAGACTATTACTAAAGGGCAATGACAATTATCAATGCAAAAAGGAAGAGCGTAAAAAAGAAGGAATCCATTAGGTTCATATACATGTAAAGATGTACATCATACCTTTAATCATACACTTGCTTTCTTTTTGAAGTTGATGTGATGTACCAACATTTACTTCTCTACAAAAGTCAAAGGCTTTTCACACCGAAACACAGATACACGCTAAAGAAAAACACAAGAGCACCCTACAACATCTCTCTTAGATCATTGTAAATTCAAAGACTTCCAATTAAAGTAAGTTCTTCATACTTTCTTTAATTCTTGTATTAATTTCTCGGGCATGGACCATTGTTGAAGGACATAAAGAAAAAGGAAGGACTATTATTAAAGGGCAATGACAATTATCAATGTAAAAAGGACAAAAGAAAGAGCATAAAAAAGAAGAAGGAATCCATTAGGTTCATACACCTCTAAATATGTACAATATACCTTTAATTATACACTTTCTTTCTTTTTGAAGTTGATGTAATGTACCAGCATCTACTTCTCTATAAAAGCCAAAGGCCTTTCACTCTGAAACACAAATACACGCAAAAGAAAAACACAAGAGCACCTACAATATCTCTTGTAGATCATTGTAAATTCAAAGACTTCCAATTAAAGTAAGATCTTTCATACTTTCTTTTTTTATTGTATTAACTTTTCAGGGAATGCTTGAAAGAGGAAACACCAAAAAAGTAATTAATTTACTCAGAAACAATATTATAATATTTTCTTTTCAAATATAATTCTAACTCTCTTAGCCTCTTTATTCTGGATTACGTGGTTAAAAGATAAAGTAATAATCTGAGTTAAGTTGGCTGTGTTTTATTCCAAATGAGGAAGTCTATTTTAACCTTTTTAAACATGATGAAAATCTTTCTTAGAAGGTCAAGAAAAGAGATAAGAGAGAGTTAAAAAAAAAAAACTTTATGCCCTTCTGAAGAAATTAGTCTGCTGAACGGTAAAGTACACTAAGGCATTACAAAAATCTTGTTTCAAGTCTTTACAATTTATGCCATTAAAAAAATATTCTCTGCTTTGTTTTTCATTTGAAGGTTTTAACGAATTCATTAATATTTGTTTAGAAAATCAAGGAACTGGTAGATTAATTATTATAGAAAGCCATATATTATTTGCATAGATAGAAATGGAGGTGACTCTTCTTTACGGATCGAGAGACAAATCATTGGGCACTTTATTTCTTAGTGTTCGAGTTTCTTGATACAGTAAAGATAGAAACAAATAAAAGTTGAAAGAGAACAAAAATAATAACAAATTAATAAAAAGAAAGACAAAGATTTTCTCTTCGAAAAGTACTCGATCTAAAGAGCGGTGTTTTAGTCTAGATCATTTAGTTTATGAAAAGAACATATTATTTAAATTTAGAACTTATAGGAAACTTTAAGAGAAATGATAATTGTTTTCTAACTAGTTCTTCTATACAATATTCTTTTAATTTATCAATTATAAGTTTTATAGTGGCACTAATAGTCAAATCTCTTACTAGTCTTGATTCTACATCTTTTTTAATTTTATCATTCCATGGCGGTGGTATCTTTCTATATAACCCTTTAAGTATAGTTATATCTAATGCTAATCCTGCCGTGCTTACCAATCTTTGAAAATCTAGCGAAAATGGTTGTATGTACTTCGTATTACTAATACTTAACTTTTCTAATTTCTCTAAGGCTCTATTTTGTTCATTGGTGATATCTCTACTAAGGTCACATCCTATAACTCTTTCTCCAATAAAGCTTGTAAAATTTCTATTGTTGTTTCCTCCAGCCATTCTTAATCTAATTTCATCCGATTTTAATCTTTTAGTTGTAATGTATATATCTAACACTGTCTTTCCTGAGTAAGTTTCTAAATAAGCCTACATTTCTTGTACATTCATTTGTAGAGGTACACTATTATACACTCTAATTACAGAATTTTCCTATTTGGTTATAGTACTAGATTTGTTTTGTTGTTTACAACTATTTAATTCTAAAATTAGTCATATATCGCTTGCTACTGGTAGACTGCATCCTTCTTCTGATTGCCTTCTTCCTAGACTTTTGTATTTTTTGTCTTTCTGCTCATATAAATTTGTATGGGGAAAATGATACCTTCCTCCTATATCGTATTCCGTATTCATGGGTTCTTTTCCTTTTCCAAATTGTTTGTCATTTCCCATCTTAGTTCTTTTATTACCTTCACGGCTTTCTTCCATCTTAGTTTCTATACTTTGCTAATCTTTTTCCAATAACAGTCTAATTTTTATTGCTCTAGATTTTCTAAGATTTCTATAGTATTCCATATCTATATATCCGAATTCGTTTTTGTCGTCCTCACTTTCTTCATCTAATGCATTGATTTCATCTTCACTCTCACAGTCTTGTATTTCAAAATATGTGCATTGTTCTTCATTTTCTTCTTCATTATGCTTTGTCTATTCTGCTTGGTAGTTATAATTTCTAAACCTAATACTTAAAGTTCCATTGCTATTTTTGTACATGATATTATTTTTTGGTACTAATATAGGTCTTTCTAAGAAGTTTCCTAGATTCCAATCTAATCGTACATTTGTCTCTTAGGAAGATTTTTTTGATGGGATAGCTTTTATACAATTTTGTCCTAGTAAAGTAGTTATTTTGTTATTTTCTAATCTATAACTAGTAGTACTATTTTCACTAAGTATTTCGATAAATGCTGTGCAAATTAACAAATTATCTCCATCTCTTTTCATTTGATATTCTTCGCCTTTTATTCCTATTTTAATGTCTTTATGAAAACTTTTAGTCTTAACTAAATAATCTGGTGTAAAGTATACTATTCTGCCTTTATTATTCATATCTAATTATATGCTTCCTAGTAGCCCTTGTTCTATGTTCGTGAACCTGCTATCCTATAAACATATTAATACTTTGCCTCCTAGATTTTCTGTATGAAGTCCTTTTACTCCTACTATTATTAATCCAAATGAGTTTGTTGAAGGTTTTTATTAACAATTTCTTTATAAGATTCTTTTTCTATCAAGTCTAAGGATATAAATTCAAAAGACGTATCTTTCACCATAATGTTGGTATATTAAAGATTTACTAAATATTTTTTCTTTTTTATATATGTCTAAAGCTTTTACTAATTTTAATTTATTTTGTCTAAAAGTTTCTAACTGTTCTTTTATATCTATCAAAGATTCTATTCTTGTTTTGGATTCCATTTTTCTACTGGGTGTTCATAGTAAATGATTACCTACTAGTCTACTACTACTGGCTACAATTTGCTTTCCTTTATCCATTACGTATAAATTCACTCAGTCTTTGTAAATTTACAAGGTTCTTTGACTTTTTCAGAATCTAAATTATTTATTAAATTGTCTAAATCTTCTCTAGTATTTATCATTCCTTCTTTTCCTAATGTTTTAATTCTAGTTTCTAATTTTTCTAGATGGGGGTTCTACTTTGCTTATTTTTTGAGATTTGCCTTTTAATATTTCACTATTTTGATTTTTAATATATTCACAATTATTCTCTAAAGTTTTTATATTTTTACTTATATTTTCTAACAAAGTTTCCTAGATTTACAAAAGGGCATAAAGTTTTTTTAACTCTCTCTTAGCTTTTTTCGTGACCTTCAAAGAAAGGCTTAAGATTGTAGTCAAAAAGATTTTCATCATATTTAAAAAGGTTATAATAGACTTCCTCATTCAGAATAAAACACAACAACCTTAACTCAGAGGATTACTATATCTTTTGATCATGGAATCCACAATAAAGAGGCTAAGAGTGTTGGAATTATATTTGAAAAGAAAATATTATAATATTGTTTCTGAATAAATTAATTGCTTTTTGGTGTTTCCTTTTTTAGACTTTGCCTGAAAAATTAATACAAGAAAAAAGGAAAGTATGAAAGAACTTACTTTAATTGGAAGTCTTTGAATTTACAATGATCTAAGAGAGATGTTGTATGGTGCTCTTCTGTTTTTTTCTTTTGCGTGTATATGTGTTTTGGTGTGAAAAGCCTTGGCTTTTTATAGAAAAGTAGATGCTGGTACATCACATGCACTTCAAAAAGAAAGCAAGTGTATAATTAAAGGTATACTATACATCTTTACAGGTGTATGTACCGAATGGATTCCTTCTTTTTTTTTACGCTCTTCCTTTTTGTCCTTTTTTGCATTGATAATTGCCATTGCCCTTTAATAATATTCATTCCTTTGTCTTTATGTCCTTCAATAATGGTCATTCCTTTATCTTTATGTCCTTTATTATTTTTGAATTATTGTGCTATTTTTCCATCATCTCTATATAGAATTCTTCTAGGTCTGCACCCATTTCATTAGTTTTGTCATCTGGCATGTATTCTTCTTCCTCTATGTCTGATTACTTTTCTGATAATTCATCATTTGTTTCTTGAAAAGCCATCATATGCAATTTTTTTGCTCAAAATTCGGGGCTAGAATTCTTCTTATTTTAATTTTTTCAGCGAGATGTTCTTGATAGAAAATAACTCCATTATTCCATTGTGCTACTAGTCTAGACTCGCTATTTTGAATTTTTATCATTGCCACTATCTCTGAGATCTGTCTAAATCATTTTTGGTATTTATCTTTGAAGAGGGTCTAAATCTTTTGGCTCCTTCGTATATCATAATATAATATAAGCTGGTATCGCTATACCATTATTTATAAGAGGTTGTCTGGAAATGAACTGGATCATTTAAGGGTGATCTTAAAGATTTGGGTGGAAAGAATCTAAAAGATTTGTTTAGAATATATATAGTGTCTATCATACCAAACTGTAAAGGGTAAAAAAAGGCATTCTTCTTCAAATATTATATTATCGAAGGAAATTATAGGATAATTATGACTAAGAAAGGCTGAATTTTAAATGGATGATTCGTATTTGTGGCCATGTTTAAGAAGATATCAATTCTCGTTTTGATAGTAACTTTGAACTAGAGAAAAATGCCCATTTCTAATTCATATAAAGCTTTTTCTTGCCCTGCAGCCGTAGAATCTGTTAATTCAATAAGTCTTTCTATTTAGAGATGGGTCTTTCAATAACATTTTTAGAACTAAGTCTTATCAAATTATCTTGTAACTGAAGAATTTCATTTTGATATCTACTAATGGTCTGTTGAGATGAAGAGATTTCATCTCCAAGAATTTGTAATCTTTCTTCTAATGAATGCTTTCTACGATTTAGATCTCTAACAACTTTGATCATAGTTTCGCTACTATCACATAGTTGTATTGATAAGGACGAAAATGATGGTTGAGAAGAGGAAACTTGCATAGTCACAGTATGTCTAACTCTTTCTGATATGCGAAAATTAAATTTTATCATTTCCCTACAAATATCTAAAGATTCTTCTAATGTATAAAATCCTTTGAAAAAGGGGTCTAGAAATATTTCTACTTGTTGTAATACTTCTGACCAATAATTATATATACTAGGCTTCTACATTTGATTACTGCAAAGAAACTAACATTTCTAGTTTCTACTTGATTGTGAATTTGTTTGAAATGATTAGCTAAATCATTAATGCTGTATAGTTTTTTGTTTAGAGTCACGTGCCATCCATAAATTATCCATTAGACAACACTCCTTTCTGCATTATTTCCTTTATATCAAAGATTAGATACGTGTGGAGCCACTCTTAGAGTGACACTTCCAAAGTTCATCGTCATCTTATCCATCTGCATCATGAAAATAATTTGTTAGAAAATTAATAACTTGTCTACTTAAATTATATCTCTTAAAATATTATTTTTCCCGTCTATATATTATATTAATTTTATAGCTATTCAATATTTCATATAACTTTAGCCATCTTTTGTGTCTTATTTTATCAAAAAATGTCTTATTTTAAAAAACTTTACTATGTCTTCACAATATATTCTAATTGTAAATTCAGTATTTAGGAATAGCTGAAAGCTTTCTATACTACGAATGATAGCCGTTATTTCGTAATCTAGACTGGTTAACTATTTTCTTTTTATCTTATATTTTCCATTCGAACATCTACAAATCTTTTCTTTCTTCCTATCGCTATATTTATTTGGTTTAGAATATAAAATTTCTCCCCATCCTAGTTCATATCCATTTGTTTCTATTATTTTATATTCACTAAGGGTAATTCTAAAGGTGGTAAATTTTTAACTTCTTCTTTTATCTTTTAACTAACTCTATGTCTGACTAATTAAAATTTTTTTTATCCTTTGCTAGATAGCTTGCTATACAGTGGTCCTACTCTCTTTCCTAAATCTTTAATAAAATGCCATTTCTAAATAATGAGCTCGAATTTTAATCCTTCAACAAAAAATATTTAAGTAGTCTCTATTTATTTTCGGAGCGATGGTTACTGAAACAAATTCATGTTCTTACTTCGCTCATTCTCAAAATTCCAACTTTAACGAGATATTTTACTATTTTAATTGATCTTAGCCATTGGTAAATAATAATAAAAACTATTACACTCTTGGAAAGATATACACAACTATGTCTAACAATTTAGATGAAATATTCGATAATCAAATGAGATTTAATTCTTTGCACAGTCATGCTACATAATTAAACTCAACATGTGGTCTGTTAATTGAATCTAAGTATATTAGTATTACCTTTAACTATTTTTGCGATAGAGACAAATGGAAAACTAGAAGAGTGAATTGATCAATACTACAACCAACTTTCAATACAAGGTTTCAAATCTTATACTTCAATCGTGAATAAATTATTTATGATAAAAATAGAAATTATGTCACACTATGCTTCTCATCTCGGGCACCCAATTTATATTATAGCAAGTAATTATAAACACCTTAATTCCTATGATCAATATCTAATAAAGATTGTAAATAAATAAAATCACAATTCATTTAAGCTAAAATAATATTTTATCACAACAAAATATACTACATTGTCAAACACAACTCAATGAATTTATTAATTGCCCTATAGTATATCACTACAAAGAAACAAGGCTTTGGACACGGATTTTATGTCCTGAAACTGCGATATCCATCGTTATATCTCTTTACCAACGAATATTAGCAATCAAAAATCAGTTGTTCATTTTAGAGTCGCTGATAGCTACCAACGGATCGCACCATATGTAAAGAGTAAACTTTCTGCCAACAAATTTTCCATTGGTAAAGTGTGAACCTTTTACCAACATAAATTCCATTGGTAAAATCTTAAACCATTACAAAATGACTTTCCGTTGGTGAACATTTACCATTACAATTGGTAAAAATCAGTATTGTAAATAGACGCATAGGTGTGAGGAGGGGCAAAAAAATTATTTATTCATATTTTATTATTTTTATTATTGTTTAGTGATTATAATTTTTTTATCTTTTAGCCAACTGAATTAAAATGCCCAAAATTTTTTTTAACCACTTATTGGACCACTAATTTATAGAGAACATCTCCAAAGATTTTGTTGTGAACTTTTGATGTGAGATAAGAATTTATTTGGTTTGGCTATAGTGTATTGTACCTTTAGTTTGACTGTACTGTATTGTACCATGATTTGACTATAGTGTATTATACAATTGTATAAATAATTAATTATATTTTATTACCCTTCAACTACATATATTTAGTAGGTAAATGATTGGTGATAAGGGCATTTTACACACTTAATTTAGGCCACAAACATGGATAATTGTTAATAAATATCTGAAATAAAGATTAATTCGATATAATTTGTATTTTTTGTAGGATAACAATGATGAATACGGTGGAAATTAGGAGAAAATTGAAAAAATGGACTAAAATGAATCAAAGTTCAAGGACTGAAATGCAAATAATCAAAAGTTGACCTAGAGGAGGAATTAAACATGTGGAGATGGCAAGATCGAATTGAGCTAAGGAATGAAGTATTTTTTGAAGAAGAAGTGAGAAAAGAGTTGTGGAACGAAGTTCAAGGATCAAAATGCAAGCTATGGAATCCTAATCCTATGCGGCCGCATAGTATTAAAACCTATGCAGTCGCATATGCTACTTCAGAGAATTCCAATGACATTTTAGTTCTACTATGCGGTAGCATAGGGTATCACTATGCGATCGCATAGTAGACTTTTTTTGGAGAAAATTTTGGTTTCGTTTTTCGAGTCAAATACCTATGAAAACAAATTTTTGGGCATATTTAAACCCGGAAGCAATCCAAAACATGGGTGAGACTTTTCATCAAGGTTTTGAGAGAGGAAAAGACGCAAGAACACGAAGAACAACACCACGAAGCAAAGATTAAAGTCAAGAATTCAATTGGTGATGTCGTTTCTTCAATGTTTTTCTTATTTTCTTCTTTCCATCAAGCTAAGCTAGATTTATTTGTGTTAGGATTTACGATGGAACTTGTAATATGAATTTTTGGCTCCTGATTTTATTTTTGACTTTCAATGCACGTTTTTAATTATTGAATGGCTGACATGGATTTAATTTTCCCTACAATTACTTGATCAATAATTGTATGAATATTGTGGCTTATTTTATCCTTGAGAGATGGAAAATAAGTTAGACATAGTGTCAATTGTCGTAGAGTCCGATATGAGATAGAAATATACCGTTATACTTTATGTGATCTTTAAGTATTCAAAAATCCATTAATGCATTTTTATATGCTTGAATCCATCATAGAAATATAGTTGAGTCACATGTAAAAATAGGTTTAATTATACTCGAAAGAGATTGTTAAACATATTAGGAATATCTTCATAATTAAATCATGTCGTCAAATTAAGAAGTTCGAGTTAAAGATGATTAATATAAGGGGATTCAGAATCCTAGTACGTTTTTCGTCATCATACTTTTATACAATTGCATTAAATTCTAATCTTGCATTAACTTGAATTAATTTTGGTCTTGTTTTTATATGTAGTATTTAATTTATAGAAAAAAAATCATAAATTTCAATTGTTTTGGTTAAGGTCACGACAATTAGAATTAAAACTAAATCAATCTCTGTGGCAACGATACTTGGACTCAAAATCCATTTTACTACTTATTAACGAACTGTACACTTGCGGTGGTTTTTATCTGAAATATATTTTCTTGAACAAGCTTTTGGTACCATTTCCGATGATTGGATTTAGTTTGATTTTATTTATCTTGACACTAATTCGAACATTAGTTTTATCTTTACTTGTTTTTGTTTTAATTAGTGATCTTTATTTTTAGTAATTTACCTAAGTGCTACTTTTCATTCTTTTCAGGTCTTGTATGCGAATATCGCTTGACGGTGACTTGATTTCACCAGATCCAGAAATTGAACGCACCTTCCATTATAAGCAAAGAAAAACAAGAGCAGAACAACAAATGGCTATCACGCAAAACAAACAAGTAGTGAAAGTCAATGAAGAGGAAATGATTGACCAGGGAAACATGCTAGTTGGGGAATTCATGACACCGCAAATCATTCAGAGTCAATCTAGCATCTCTACCCTCCATTTGGGCAGTCCAACTTCCAATTGAAAACCAATGTCATACATCTATTTCAGAATGGGCATTAGTTTTATGGCAGAGCTGAAGAAAACCCACATACACACGTCTCTCAATTCTTGGAGATGTGTTAACAATTTCGATTTCATGGCATCTCATATGATGCTATCAGACTATGACTGTTTCCAACACACTATGTGATAAAGCACTGGAGTGCTTGGACTCTCAACCTATTGCCGGCATCAGCACATGGAACAACCTAGCTAAAAAAATTTACACAGTTATTTCCACCGACCAAGATAGTGAAACTAAAGCATGAAATATCTATTTTCCGCCAAAATGAATCAGAATCTTTTGATAAAGCTTGGAATTGATTCAAGAATTTGCTAAAGAAGTGTCCTCATCACGGTATTAGCAAAGGTCTCCAAGTCCAACATTTCTATGTGGGATTGCTTCCATCATTTAAAAGCGTGGTGGATTCCTCATCGAATGTTCATTATCTACAAGAACCATTGATGATGCATTGAAACTATTTGAAACGGTGGTGACTACTTCAGCAATGTGGGCTTCTAAACAGATTGTTCAAAGGAAAGTGCTTGGTATATATGAGGTGGATGCTTACTCAGTTTAATCTGCCAAGATAGACTCATTATTTCATAAGATGGATAAGATAACACAAACAACTTATGTTACATAAGCTAAAAAGCCAAGTTATGAAGAGTGTAGAACATATCATAAAACAACAAATTATCCTATTCTGGTACAAGGCATGGAACAAGTGAATTTTGCACAATGAGGACAACATCAACAGAATAATCTACATTCAAATACTTACAATCCAAGTTGGAGAAAACACCCAAATTTCTCGTGGGCTAATCAGAATCAAAATAGGCCGCATGATCAGTTTCAGTGGCAGGAGAAGAAATTTCAACTGGAAGAGATGTTCGAGAAATTTATGAAAAAAACAAATCAATACATGGAGGCTAGTATCATTTCATGAGGAAAATCGAAAAAACTCTCCGAGATTAGAGTGCTGCTATTAAAAATCTAGAGATTCAAGTTGGGAAAATGACACTCTCTATGACAAGCAGAGCACTAGGTACCCTGCCAAGCAATGCCGAGGCTAATCCCAAAGACCAGGTAATGGCCATAAGTATTTTGGGAAATGAAATGGTTGAGGATCCATCTATGAAAGCAATCACCACTAGGAGTGGGGTGAAATTATCGAAAATACATATCAAGAGGCAGGTTGTAACTAAGGAAACATTGCCTTCTTTAGACGATGAGTGAGTGGAACAAACTAAACAGACGATAAAGGCATCTACTAAAGAGAGTTCAGATACACCACGAGTTAAGGCAATTGTTCCTATCAATCATTACGAACCTCCTATTCCATTCCCACAAAGGTTGAAGATACATAAGCTAGACCAACAGTTTGAGAAATTTCTGGATGTACTAAGGAAACTCCACATTAATATCTCATTCATAGATGCAATACGACAAATTCCAAGCTATGCAAAGTTTCTGAATGACATGATATTAAAGAAGAAAAAGCTTCCAGAATATGAAACTATGGCACTGACAGAGGAAAATAATGCAAGATTACGAAAGAAACTACTTCCCAAGCTCAAGGATTCGGGGAGTATCACCTTACCTATTTCAATTGGAAAAGCATATACCTTTAATGCTTTATGTGATAATAGTGCGAGTGTTAAGTTGATGCCACTTTCTATTTTTAGGAAACTTGATTTGGGAGAGGCTAAGGTAACAACGATGACTCTGTAGTTGGCTAATCGATCCCTTACCCAACCACATGAGATTATAGAGGATGTGCTGATTAGAGTGGAGAAATTCATCTTCCCAACAGACTTCCTTATTCTAGACATAGAAGAAGACAAGGATATTCCAATAATTTTGGAGAGACCATTTTTAGCAACATGTCGAACTTTGATTGATATAGGGAAAATGTGAGATAATATTGATGGTAGATGAGGAACAAGAATTTTTTAAATTATATTCCACCTAAACAGCCATCAGTAATCGACGAGTGTCAGTGTATCAATAAAGATGAACCATCCCTTCAACAAAATTGTCAGAAGAGAAATCGAAATTTGGGGGATTTCTTGATAGAGCCGAAAACTGAGAATTCAAAGTGTGGAGTGCTAAAAGAGGATGCAAAGCTAGAAATTGCAAAGAGTCCAATGGTGAAATTCTTTGACCTGAATCACCATGAATTTATCGAAATAAAGTCGAGCTATAGATTATAATTTAGCGCTGGTTGGGAGGCAACCCAACAATCTTCCCTTTTATTTATTTCTTTTTATGCATTAGACTACGAATTTCTTTTTCGAGTTTTTAAAATTTTTAATAATACCAAGTCATTCATCGTCTTTATAGGTCATAAAAGAGTTTATGAATGGTCCATACTTTTCTTCCTCCATCATCTTCAAATTCACATCTGCAATGATCATAGAAGTATCCCTAGCCCATTGCTCTTTATCTTTTGTGAATATGTCCTTAGCTTTATGTGCTGTTAAATTTGTATTTTGTTATTCTTTAAACATTGAGGACCATGTTCTGTATAAGTTTGGGGGTGAGAATATTTCATTTATCATACTAATTTTTTTTTTTTTTTATTGTGAAAAAAAAAAACAATTTTCCATTAGTTACTTTCAGTTTAGTTGTTTATTTCCTAGCATTAATTTAGAATTTTGTGTGTTTGTGTGGGTTGATAACTTTGCCGACCATGATGTGAATATTGGACTAGATATAAACTGTGAATGGTGAAAATAGTGTACTTTTAGATCAATCAAAGCTTATGAATGCTAAACTTGACATTTTTATTGCACAATACTCATGTTGACATATTTGGTTGGTGATTTGGTTCATTACTTAGAAATAGTTGAATATAGTGAATAAACCCGAATAACCTCTTTTGTGCTAAACCATGGTTTGTTTTTAAAATAGTTTGGAAGTTGTTGAGCTGTAGTAAGAGAACACTGAGATGAGTAGGAATTCCATGCATGATAATATTTTGTGTGGATTGTCTAAAACCAATAAGATGAAGTGGAGGTGAAAGTCTTAAGTTGGAGGCTAGTTTTCGAAACTGGGTGTCTAAAAGAAAAGGGGCATTGCACTAATTTTTGAGTAAATAAAAATCATCTTATCGAGCCTGTATAACTCGAGTGATTAAATCTGCAAAGGGTTAAAAACCTGGTGCCCTATAGTCATCTGATTTGGGAGTCATTGACTTAAAACTTGTTACAATGGTTATATAGAAAGCAAATGAGAATATGTTATAAAAAAATTGATTGATGAATAACATATAGAGCCTGTTTGGGGATCTCACACGTCTACTAAAAGTCAATAATAAAGACTAATTTTTCAATTTTAATATCTGCCAAACGGGCTCATATACATATATGGATGAAATTGCATTGATTAAGCCCTAGACCTTCGGTTTATAGAAATATATTTCTAATACGAGGCTAGTAACTTAGTTTAGGTTATTGAAGCAGTTAATAGACAATCTTATTACATCCCACAATCCAAGAATCTCAGTTACAAGCGGTTAAATAGTGGAAGTATTGACAACAGTTAAAATGGAAGTTCCATAACAAATCAGCCATGATAAAGAACATAGGTAGCTATAGGACGACAAGTGGTTTCAGACAGTTCCACAGCAATGACCATCAGAAGAGTATAAAGGAGAAGAGAAGACATAGAAAAAAGGACCTCGAATCAAACACCATCGAACAGAGAATATGTAATTTTCATTTCCTTTACTTTTATCGCATTTAACTTTCAATTGTTCTGTGTGCTTGCGCCACTTGGAGGCATTTCGCTCCTCACCGATTGTAAATTTTCATCAATAAAGCACCCCTTTTTGGGACTTTGTCTCAAAAGGTCTATTTCTTGCACAATCGTCTGAACCCCCTTTTTAATTGTTAGCGAGGCCCGACTTTCCGAGCGAAACAATTTGGCACGTCTAGTGAGACAGTTCGGTGTTTGAAGATACACAAAAGTAGGGCTGGGCAAAATGTCCGAACCGAACCGAACGGGTTTTCTTAAATTAAAAACCCGAACGGGTATCCGAATCGAGAACCGACGGGTTTGGTTCGGTTCTCGGTTCTAGACCAAGAACCGAAGAACCGAATAAGAACCGATTTTTTTTTTTTTTACAATTGAGCATTTGAGTTTCAAGTATATTGAATATAACCCAAACCGACCAACATAAAAAAATTGAAAAAAAACCCACTAAATATAAAAGGGACAGAGCCCTAGAATTTTCGATCTTCTCTTCTTCAAAACTGACCAACATAAAAAAAATTGCAAAAAAAAAACCACTAAATATAAAAGGGAAAGAGCCCTAGAATTTTCGGTCTTCTCTTCTTCTTCTCTCTCCAGTCCATTCCTGCCGCACAACATGTTTCTCGTCCAGTCATGAGTCATTTTCTCTCAACTTGAAGAAGTCCTACTCCTTCTAGTACACACACTAAGTTGGAGTACTCTCGTAATTATTCTTTTCATATTTAAGAGACGTGAGATTTTACCCTCTTAACGCTAACAGTGCTTTCGTTCTTTTATCGTGTTTACAATGACAAATTTTTTAAGCCTTCCAAGAGCTTTGCACAGAGATTTCCAGCTCTAGCTACTGGATTCTTTTTCTTTACATGGTACTCAAGAAATTGTTAACATTTTAATGGTACATGGCAAGTCAAGCAATCGATGATTACATTACATAGTTGGTAAGTATTTTTAATACTTTAAAATATTACGTTCATTTGTAAAAGTTAAGATTGAACCTGGTCAATATTCACACGCAGATTCACTCGGTGAAAGTACTGAGCACGTTGGGATTGCCTCACTTCTCACAATGTTTTCAGAAAATAGGAATGATTTTGGTACCACTTCTCAAAATGGAGAACATAGTTAGATGCTTTTATATGTTACCTTTTGGTAGGTAAGCAGTGGAGCAGTAACTGTTTGAGGGAAGCAACAAAAAAATTGTGATCTATATTGTTTAGTACTAAAGTGTTAGCATTTTGTGAAAACTTTCTAATATGTTATGGATTAATTATTCAAGACGCACTGACAAAGTTTTCTAAATGTATTTATATAGTGTTATTATAAATGTTAAAAAAATTAATTATAGTAGGAACCGAACAGAACCGAATGGAACTGAACCGAACCGAACCCGAACGGTTCCAAAATTATATCTGGAACTGACGGTTCCATTTATTAAATACCCGAAAATTTCTGGAACCGAAAAAACCGAACCGAACCGACCCGCGCCCACCCCTACACAAAAGTGGAAGCAATATGTCTCATAGAAATGAAAGTTCAGGGACTAAAGTGCAAATATTCTAAACTTGTTTCTAACCTTGTGATGAAGATTCGAGAGTGTTAGAGGTCAATTGGATGAAGAAAGGATTCAAAGGCATGAAATATGGCCAAGACATTTTCACATATCAACTTTCAAATTGAAAAGTTTTGCATCGATTTTTAGCCTCATATTGAGACCAATTTTGGACATGGTAAACAATCGAATACGAAGATAGTATCTGAAGCAATGTTGTAGCCCTCTGAGTTATCTTTCCAATGCATCTTAAATCACCTCAATTGGACATTGGTAGAGAACGTTATGGGCAAAATACAAAACATTGTCCGGGAGGAAGTTTCGTAATTCCTTGCAGCCACAAGCCTTTAAAATCATGCGGCCGCACAGACCACTTCTGAGAGTTAAAGTGTTGAGTTCATTTGTTCCTTGCGGTCGGAAGCCTCTAATCCGGGACACAAATTTTGGTTTCCGAATTTAAGTCAACTACTTATGAAAACAACTATAAATACATATTTTAAAACCCTAGAACACAACCAGAACGTACAGAACTCCTCCAAACTCCATTCTTCTCTATTTTTCTCTTAGATTCATGAATGTAACTAAACTTTTACATTTGGTCGAAGGAGATTGAAGCCTCAGAACCACATATTGTGAAATCTAAATGGCTTTTCTTAATTTAATTCATGTTTTTGAGTATTGAATATTTTTCTGCACTTATTTCTATGATCGTTATGTTTAATTGCTAGGAGGCCTACTAGTTTATTATTCGTTACAATCTATCGCTAAGTTAAATATCAAATCCGTAATTGTTTGATTCCTTTAACTTGTGAAGCACTAGGATTTAATGATTTTCTGCGATAGAGGTTATTGAATCTTAAGAAAAATATTTAAATAGATTGAATGTAACCACTGGTGCTTGTGTTATCTAGTTCATTGATTTCTCTATTGTGTAAAGCTGTTATTAAATTGAATTTTGAGCGCTGGTCTGGGGTTATTTAATAATTAGGGTTAATTAGAACGTTGATTTCTAACTAACTAAAATTAAGGAGAGATAGGAAATTAATTCCAATGGTGAATATTCAAAATATGAATTGAATTATCCTTGTATCTATGATCAATTGTGGATTTCCGAATGTGGATATTGACTTGGACCAAGGCTAGTCTTTTGATTGTTTTCGTTAATTTAGTTTTCATTGTTATTAATTGCGTTATTTACAATTATTTGCATACAAAAACCCCCCAATCATTGTACGGAGTATAAAACATTGAATTACACACTTTTCGTAGGATCGACCTTTACTTCCACTACTGCATTAGTTTTAGAGGTTTAAGGATTATTTTTGGGTGCCTACGACAGCATACCATCGTTACGAACCAATTACGGAGTTGAGTCCGCGGACCATGCGCGCATTACTAAGTGAACTCACACAGGACGTTGTTGAGCAGGTAAACTTACGAAATTTTCATAACATGGAAATGTTTATTCAAATTGGAAATGCACATTATGACAACATGGCCAAACAACTAAATAATTTGAACGAAATCATGAATAAGTTAGTGGGACAAATTTGTCAACCAGTTATGCCAAGTATAGGGAATTATTTCCAAGCTAGAACAATTGTAGGTCATAATTCCCTGGTCAAAGTCCCAGTCAAGGAATAGAACCACCATTTGGACCATCTGCTTTAAACTAGAGGGGTAGTGGAATGGCTAACTTAAATATTGGTAACGGAACATCAAACTTAGAGGGTAACCCAAATGCAAGAGATAATGTCCACACCAATGGACAGAATACTCTACGCGTTAATGATGGCGGAAATACTCAAGTTAATGGTAATAATGGTTTAAATAATCCCTGCCGTAAATCAAGTACTAAACATTAGGCTTCAAGTGATCCCACCAATGAATCAGCCTATAGGAGTCCTATATGATCCCAACGTTATGTTAAGGAATCAAATTACAGAAATAATACAAGATCAAATGGCTTTTGGAATGCGTCATTTCACCATATCGACTTACATGAAGCCATATCCTAATTGGGTAGATGAAGCATATCCGTGGCCTAGAGGGTATAAGGTACTAGAATTCTCATTATTTACCGACCTAGGAGAAGTTTCTACCTTAGAACATATAGGGTGATTCACACTACAATGTGGTGAAGTAATTGATTACCATAAGATGAGACTGTTTCCTAGTTCGTTAACATGGATAGCCTTTTCATGGTTCATTAACTTGCCAGCAAATTCTATCCAAACATGGCTAAAATTAGAACAATTGTTCTATGTTCAATGTTATAAAATTGAATCTGAAGTTACCTTGGCCAATTTGGCAAATTTACGTCAACCGCCAAACGAATTGGCAGAAAGCTTCCTCCAGAGGTTCAAAATAGCTAAGAGTAAGTGTTTCGTGCCTTTTCCTGAAAAAGAATTAGTTAGAATTGCTCAAAGCTGCTTAAACTTTGATTTAAAAAAGAAATTCCAAGACATGAGATTTCCTGATCTCTTTTAGTTGAGTGCCAACGTGATTAGGTATGAACATTTGGTAAGAGAAGAGGAACAAATGAAAAACTCTAGTAAAGGGACTTATTATAGAGACCCAAACTTTGATGTTCATGTTGTTTATGATGAACATTATGATCAGACTGAAATATGCCTGGCCGAATTGGTTAAAGGAGATGCATGTGTTTGTCCTATGATGGCCAGATCTAAAATGTCGGAGAAGAATGAGCCTATAAAAGATGAAAACAAAAAGGCTAGGGTGTTCTCATTTGATGTGACCAAAGCTGACCTTATATTTAATAAATTGTATAAGGATGAACAAATAAAGTTGAGCGATAAGCATAAATTGCCAGACCCTGAACAAAGTAAGGGTAAAAAATATTGCAAATGACACAATGCATGGTCCACATGACTAATAATTGTCTGGTTTTTCGTCATGTATTACAGGATGCCATTGAGTCCGGACGAATCACGTTATAAGCTAAGAAGAAAATGGCAGTGGATGAAAATCCTTTTCTACAACTACTTGGGGGTGAATATGGCGACATTCGGGTTCAAAGGAAAGTTGCCAAAATTCAAGTTAGTCATAGATGATGGAGAAGAGGATTATGGATCACATCCTAACGTCTTTGAACGAATCAAATGGAAGGAATCTAGAAAGGATGAGGGTGTGTTGTGCGTTAGATGCAATAGAGAAATAAAGGAGAATGTAGACAAACAAGGAATGCAGCAACATTATCATCGTCCTGACATTGCTCCAAATTTCCAAACTGGTGAAGAACAGAGTATGCCATTTTATGGGAGACGACCTTTTAAAGGGTAGTTCAGGTCGATAAACAGCGGGAAAACGTTCAGGCCGCATCCTCACCAACCAAATGTATGACATTCCTTCCAATACAATACGGTAAGAGTCGTACCCTTTAACGAAATGACCAGAACCCAACAAAGGCGTTTCCAATGGAACTATGGACGAATGATGAGGCAATAACAACGATCATCACATCCTAAGACACCTAAATTGTTTAAGATAGCTAACCAAAATGTCCTCAAATGCGATAAAGAGGCTAGTATGGGCGAATCAATTGAGAAATTGCCAGAAAGTTCCCCAGGAAGATCAAAGTTCGAACGTGGGAAGAATTCTGAAGATGAAGAGGATCCAAAGCGACCCATCACCATTCAATTTGGTACTTTACCTCTTATTGTGGCTAACAATTATCTATTAGCCAATGAGTTCAAAAGCAAACGGAATGAAAATGAGGAAAAATAAGCGATTGAGGAAGAAGCATGTATGCTGAAATGTGAAAAAGGCCAAACATCTCAGGCAGTGTATGGTAAAGAAGAGGATGATGACATGACCGATATAGAAGAGAAATTGACTTATAAGCAGAGAGAAAGAGAATCGGAGTGGCGTGCAACACATTGTTGAAACAGCTGCACCAAGAAGGTGTCCACGAGGTGGATCTACTGGGCGAACCATCTGGGTGCCCCTTTGATTTGTATGTACTATATAGAATGCTAAAAAGAAAGATGAGGGTACCTCATGCTGTCACATATGGGTCACCTCCCAAAATATTGCCCCATCATACGGGTTGGATAACGAAAGAAGAAACATTGGAAGAAAGTAAGGGAGAAGTCCACGAAGCTGAGACCCGGAGTGAAGTATTGCACATGGACTTGTCGCACAAGAACCAATCAGCAGAGGTTAAGCAGGGGGTGGAGATTGATGTAGCTAAGAAAGTCATCTTCAAGAGACCAACTATGAAGTTAACCAAGCATTTGAGGTCATTTTATGTAAAGACTTTAGTTAATGGCATACATGTGGTGAAAGTACTCATTGATAATGGGGTAGCCATCAACACCATCCCATCCAGAATGATGAGCAAATTTGCAAAGGTAGAAATTGACATGATCATAATAGAAGTCATCCTTACAAGCTTCAATGGAGGTGCAACTCCAGCTAAATGGGTTATGCCAATGGATATAACTATGGGAACAGCTACTAGGACCACAATCTTTTTTGTAATTGATGGTCCATTACAATGTATTACTAGGAAGAGATTGGATCCATGGAAGTTGTTGCATACCTTCATCGCTCCATCAGTGCTTAGTCTTCTGGAACGACAAAGGCGAAGCAAAAGTAGTGCAGACGGACCATAGGCCCTTCGTCGTAGAAGCAAATACAGTGGAGAGGTTCATGTATGAAGGAAATTATTGACCTGTTAGAGTAGTACAGGATGGGAAAGAAACTCAGATTGTTGCACGGAGCGAAGAACCATTTTTAGTAGACGCACTTACTGAAATTTTCAATCAAATGAGGCTAAACATAGTGGTCCTTGAAGAGCCAGTAATTGGCAAAAAGGGAACCAAAGAAGTCGTATGAATTGTCATTGGTAAAAAGGTACGGCAGATATTTGGCACTTCAAAGCCAAATTAATGGCTTTCAATAAAGAATGTGAGGAAAGGACAAAAGAAGAAACAACACTAGAGACATTAAGAAATAAGTTAGCATTGTTCGAGTTGGAGCAAAATATTGGTCAGGAAATCAACAAGGTAGATTGCTTAGATGAGGAAGAATCCCTAAATAACTCTGATGGAGAAACAATGGGAATAGCAAAATCGGGGCATGCTCAAGTACAAGATCCTTTGATAAAGGTGAACATTGGTGATGAAGGGAAAGATCGTCCAACAATTGTCAGCTAGATGCCCAGCCAAATGTAAGTGCCAAGTTAATCGCATTATTAAAAGAGTATAAAGATTGCTTTGCTTGGAAATATGAACACATGTCTGGCTTAGATAGAAGTCTGGTTGAAAATAGGTTGCCAACTAAACCAAACGTTAAGCCTCATAAACAACCTCCTAACCGTTTTGCCCCTAATGTATTGCCTAAAGTAAATAAAGAGATAGAATGACTGTTAAAAGCATACTTTTTAGAATAGCCAGGTATGTTGAATGGTTGTCTAATATCGTACCTGTGCTAAAAAAGAATGGCAATATTAGGGTGTGCATAAAGTTTAGAAACTTAAACTTAGCAACGCCCAAAGATGAGCATCCAATGCCTACGGTAGATTCTTTAATAGATTTGACTGCCTGGCATGTAATATACTATTTCATGGATGGATACTCAGGTTATAACTAGATCTACATAGCTAAAGAAGATATACATAAAACCGCCTTTAGATGCCATGGATCTTTAGGATGCTTTGAATGGGTAATTATGCATTTTGGCTTGAAAAATGCAAGGGCAACTTATCAAAGAGGAATGAACTTAATCTTTCATGACATGATATGCCATTTTGTTGAAGTATATGTAGATGACATAGTGGTCGAGTCTATTAAAGAGGAAGACTATTTTGAACAACTAAAACGTTAATTTGAACAAATGAGGCAATACAAGCTGAAATTGAACCTTTTAAAGTGTGCATTTTATGTTAATGCATGAAATTTCCTTGGATTTTTAGTACACAAAAGAGTGATCGAATTCAACAAAAATAAAGCAAAAGCTATTTTAGAGGTCAAACCACCTAGTAATAAGAAAGAATTGCAAAGGTTCTTAGGACAAATAAACTTTTTGAGACATTTTATCTCTAATTGTGCAGGGCGAACGATAGCTTTTGGGCATCGCTTAAAGCTAAAAAAAACAAGACGAATTCGTCTGGAAGGAAGAACGTCAAAAGACTTTGATAGCCTAAAAGTATATCTATCAAGTCCACCAATGTTGGTATCACCTATCCAAGGACGACCAATGAAAGTGTACATATCGACAGAACAAGAATCAATAGTCGGAATGGTCACGCAAGAAGACTTGTTTGGTGAAAAAAGGGCAATCTATTATTTGAGTAGGCAGTTAACAAAGTGTGAATGTAATTATTCAGATGTTGAAAAGTTATGTCTTGCTTTAGATTTCACATGTACAAAATTAAGGACTTATTTGCGGCCTATGACTGTCTATTTGACTTCTAATATTAATTTAGTTAAGTACATGTTTTCTCGCCCTATTTTTCATCAAATGATAGGCCTTTGGATGTTGGCATTGTCAGAATTCGAGATACAATACATACCCTAAATGGCTTCGGGTTACTCAAGGATGCTAAATGTAGAATCCACTTGTGAATATGGCGTAATCTTACCCACAGTGTAGCAAAGGGCAAAAAGGATCAATGTCCACTGCATACAAGATGGGGATGTAATGGATTGGAGGGAGGAAATAAGAAGATTTTTAAAAGAACCTAACAAAGGGAGAAATAGGAAAATGAAGCTACGCTAATTGAACTATGCACTAATAGTCGAGGAATTATTCAAAAAACGTACAAACAGTGTTATTGAAATGTGTAAGTTTGCAAGAAGCCAAAGTAATCATGGCTGAAGTGCAGAATGGATATGTAGAGTCCACCATGCTGCCAAAGAATGAGGTGGTTGATTATTAGGAGTGGATATTTTTGGCCCAAGATGGGAGAATCACGTGTTCAGTACGCAAGGAGTTGTTTTGTATGTCAAAAGCATGGCCCAATACAAAGAGCGCCAACAAGAGAAATGACACATATTATTAAGCATTGGCTGTATAAGGGTTGGGCGATAGATTTGATAGGAAAGATTTATCCCTTATCGTCCAAACAACATACGTTTATAATGGTTGCAATAGATTTCTTCACTAAATGGGTGGAAGCAATACCTCTAAAAAAGATTTCGCAGAAGAAAATTATAGACTTCATTCACGGAACATCTTCAAATGGAAGTCAAGTGAAGGAATTCTTGAGTGAATTTAGAGTCAAATTAGTAAACTCCACACCTTATTACGCTCAGTCTAATGGACAAGCAGAGTCTTCTAATAAGACTCTGAAAAATATCATAAGAAAGATAATAGATGGAAATGCCAGAAATTGACATAAATGCTTAAGTAAAGCTTTATGGGCTTACAGGATATCATCACACTCAAGTACCAAAGTAACTCATTCTCAGCTTACTTATGGACAAGAAGCGGTGTTGCCTATGGAAATCAGTGTGCAATCAATTAGGGTGGGTTTGCAAAAATAATTTAAGGTGATTATGCAGAATCTTTAGCCCAAAGTTTGTTAGAATTGGACGAGTTGAAGTTGGATATCTTAGATAGATTGTAGGTCCAAAAACGAAAGATGGCTAAGCTTTATAACAAAAAAAGTCATAGCCAAGTCCTTTAGCTTGAACAATTTGGTATGGAAAACAATACTCCATTTGGATAACAAAGATCCAAAGTATGGCAAGTGATCGCCCAATTGGAAAGGACCATAGAGGGTGAAGAGCTTATTGCCTAATGGAGTTTACCACTTGGAGGATTTAGACGGTACAAAGCATGTAAAATTCATTAATGGTAAATACTTAAAAAAGTATGTTCCTTCTATATGGGAAAGTGAACAAATATAAACATATACCATATTATCAGAGCAAATAAAATAAATTGGACGATCACGTTCATATAAGAAAAGAGTAAAACTTTCATTATCAAAGATTCATTATAAATCAAGGAATACAAAAGTACAAACGACATACAAGCCGCAATTGGAAGCAGGCTACTATATTGCTCCTATCAACTACTAAATGCCTTCAATGCCTTCCTAAATTGGCCTATGAATGCTCCTATCAAGTACTA
>CM032637.1:24806142-24901984 GCA_019097785.1 Fraxinus excelsior
TGATGGTTAGTAGTAATATAATTACTTAGAATCATAGCTATTCAAGTTCAACTACTAATTGTTTGTTTTTCATTTTTAAGCTCGAAGTTGGGTTTTTTTCGTTGATACCCAACAAGTTCGGACTATGATGTTTGTATCGTTAAATGTTTAATTTCATAGGCTTCGACCTAGGATTGAAATAAGTGATTAATACCACGAGATGGGATCCAAAATTAGGAGCTAAATCCAATCACTTGTGATGGCCCATTTGTTGTTACCCTAATTCTTTCCCTAAACCTATATATGGCTTGTGTTATTTGCTTGTCAAAATCGTGGCACACTTTGCTATAGATTTAAAAATAGGCAGCTATTTTCTTGTTCATTTGTTCATTCCTTCTCCTTCTTTGTGAGTTGTAGCCATTGTCACATTCCTTTGTGGGACAAGCTTGTGTAGAATTGAGTCCTTTGTGAACTAGGAAATAAGAGGCAACATAAGTATTTTGGGTTTGAGCTGCTGGAGTAACTAGGGGTGGGCAAAATCCAACCGAACCTGCCAAAATCGATCAAACCGAACCAACCTGATCAGTTTAGGTCGATTTTTTGTTATTTTTACACGGGTTGGGTGGGTTGGATCGGGTTATGGGTTAACTCGTGAAAATCGAATAAATTTGCCCAATCCGACCCCCTACTTTAAAAAAAAAATGAAAAAGAAAAAGAAATGAAATGAAATGCCTAAAAAGTAAAAAGAATCTAAAAAGTATGAGTGAATAGTGTAACTGGTATTACATTGGTGTATTTTAGAGGAGGAGCTTAATGTAATTCTCACAATAAATATGATATAAGTTTTTCATGTTATGTTAAATGCACCTCGTTCTTTGTAAACTCGGTTAAATGCACCATATTTCGACACTAGACGACGAGGTGTACCTCCCTAATCGACGTATAGAGGCAAACAGATGGCGGTGTGTGAAGGCCATGCGCAACAACAGTGGCCATGCGTGAGTGCACTTGGGGCGAAATCTACTAACGATCTTTGAAGATCAAATCATCTTGGTTGTTCGGTAGATCTATAGGTCATGTTCATTTTCTATTGCGAGCAATACATTGATTTTGGATAGTGTTGCCCTTGGTTGTTTAGTTATCGATTCTGGTTGCTTCATTGCCGCAATTGTTGAAAGTTTTAGGGCGAATAGTGGTGGTCCTAATATTATAAAGTTTGCATCTCTCTTTAAAATGTATGGATCATCGTATTGGTCTGCTCAATATCGTGTTCTTTCTCTATTATTATTGCAGTTAAAGCTAGCCACTTACTTTTTGCATTAGAGGTCATCGTGTAAAGTGATATTAGGTTTGGGGTTATTAAGTGAGGCAACCATTCCCTGTTGCTAGACCTAGGTTACTATTTGCCAATTCCAGTGCTAAATTCTTCGTGAATTTTATATATTAATTTCTATGTGAACTTATTATATTGTGCTTTAGGTTTTTTTATTTTTTTATTTTTTATTTTTTCCATTGATTATTCTATAAGAATTATCACCTAGATTTTACTTGTTTGACCATTCCCTTGATTTAAGATCGTAGATCTCACGCAACTTTGAGAATATAGAATGGTATATATTGTGACATTATAAAAGTTTGATGGGCTATTCAATTGATTTGTGCCTCTTTTTTGCTTGTGGTTGTTGTTTGTTTGAACTCTATGTTTTGTGCCTTTTTTTGGGTAAAAATGAAAACATGTTTTGAGTTGGGTGTTTTTTATGGCAAAGGTGATTTTTTAGCTTAGCAACAAAAAATGAAAAGTATGCTTATTCAACAAAAAGTTTCTAAAGCAATTTATAGCAATTTTCTTGCAACTTTGATTGAAGATGAGAAAAAGGAAAAGGGTGAATTGGTTTGTACTTTTATTATTATACGCTTTTCTGATATGGTTTTAAGAAAAGTTGATGAACACGATTTTACACAAAAGCTTTGGAGGAAATTGGAGGATATTTATTTGTTAAAATTCACTCCAAATTTTCTTTTTCTATTTAAAAGTTTTTCATTTTCAAAATTGACTATAAAGATAACAATCAGGATGCTTTTAACAAATTTGTTCAAAATATTTCTAATAGTGGAGAAAAAGTGTCTGGATAATATAAGGCTATTATCTTGTTGAATGTTATCTCTGATGCTTATAAAGATGTGAAAAATGCTATAAGTATGAGAGGAACACTTTAACACCTGATAATGTCATTGACTCTATAAAAAGTAAGGATATGAAGTTGAGTGCTAAAAAACAAGGAAGAAGTAGTGGTGAGGTTCACATGATGAGAGGTAGACTTCATGCTTGGCCTGGTGGGAATCGAAAAAATTAAGACAATAGTGACTCGAGTGATGAGGGTGGTAAAGAGAAAGGTAGAAGTTGGGATAGGTCAAAGTCGAGAGCGAATGATAAGTGATGTTATAGCTACGGTAAGTGTGTATACGTTTTAAGAGAATGTCCTAAAAAGAAAAATAAGTAGAACAAGAAGGTGAGAGGTGAGGTGAACGTTGCCACTAGGTCTAGTTGTAACCCGAACGAGGTTTATCGATAATAAATTCTCCCGTGGTTACTCTTTCATTTGCATCTATGTAAATCTCCATTTACAAGAATGAATTTTGGTGCATGGGTTATGTTACATTATTTTTGATGTGTACATTTTAATAAATTTAAAAGTGATCGTGTTAATATGTGTATCGTGTTGCGTGCATAGTAGTTGGGTTTTCTATCGTTAGGTTGACACTAGGTGTGTTATCACTTTAGTAGGTGCATTTGCATAATGTGTTAACTGGTAATATGAAGTATAGATTCCTGAGGGTGCATTGGTGACATATACAAGAGAAATGACATTTGGATCACGACATATGATGTGATTAAATGTTTGGAATCCTCTATCTATTAGAATGTTGAATGGGTAGAGTGAGAGAGTAACACTCCTATCATCTCTATTAGGTAGAGACCTATTATTTACCTAGTTAGATAGAGATGAGGTAGTGATAGAGAAACAACCAATTGACTTAAGATCTTTAGTAGCTTATTAGTTAGACATGAGGAGTGACCAATCTTGTAAGCATTGTCATCAATGGGAGGAGAGATGTGTTCTCTAGATACGAGCTACACGGAATGGGGTAGAATAATTGTAGTGAGATCTTCTCTTCGGTTAATTTATGCATTGTTTGCATATATTGACCATTAATTTGATTAACTTGGTGCCATATGATAATACATAGATAACGATCGGTGTATTATCATAAGGTGTGTTTTCATTGATTATTTTATAACTTAATTGAACAATGCGTATATCTGATTGTACTTGAGCTTGACTTTAGCCCTTTGGTGAGTATATGTAGCAGGTATAGTATATATTTCGGGTCTAAGACAGTTGTAAGGTTTGTAATTTTCAATTTTATTTGGAAATCGTGATTAGGCAATTACTAACTAAGTTTTGTTTGCTTGCAGGTTTGTTGGGTATTAATGTGGAGATTTGTTGAGTTTTTTTGTTGATACCCAACTAGTTCGGGCTATGATATTTGTATCTGTAAATGTTTAATTTCATACGCTTCAGCCCAGGATTGAAACAGGTGATTAATACCACAAGATGTGACCTAAAATTAGGAGCTAAACCCAATCACTTGTGACGTTAGTACTTTGTTTGGCCCATTTGTTGTTACCCTAATTCTTGCCCTAAACCTATATATGGGCTGCTCCCTTGCTTATCAAAATCGTGGCACACACTAGTTGCAATAGAGAGAAAAAGAGGCAGTCGTTTTCTTATTCTTTGTGAGCTTTTGCTTGGTGTCTTCCTTCCTTCTCCTTCTTTGTGATTTGTAGTTATTGTCACCTTCTTTTGTGGAATTTAGTCCTTTATGGGCTAAAACAAGAGGTAAAATAAGTGTTTTAGGTTTGAGTTTCACTTGTTGGAATAACCTCATATTGATCAAATTGAGCTTGCTTTGCACCGTTATTGAAGATCATTTGTTGGAATATTTTGATCTGTGGAAGTGAACAAATTTGTGCTAGAATCTAAATTCATATGAGGATAATACACTTTACTTACTTTAACTATTACTTGTCCACATATTAGTAGTCTTGTTTCTAGCTCCATATAAGTTGGGATCATACCACTTGTGATTAGAAAATTCCTTCGACAAGGGCTTCACCTTTTCAGGCCAGTTTGGATGAATGTAGGCAAGTTCAGCAGTCACTAAAATATATTATAAATTCTATTGTTGGTTAAAGTGAATTAACAAGTGCAAGCAAGGACTCAACTTCGTCATTCCAAAAATGTCAATCTATTAGGGAGAAGCAAAGGTTTATTAGGGAAAAACTTAAATGTTTTTCTTTATTTTTTTTGTTTGAATTCATCCAAAGGATACCTCGAGAGATTTTGTAATAAATAAGGTTGATGGCCTGAATACTTTTGGAAGAAGTGGAAGATTCTAGTTTGTTGTTTGCTAGGTGGTCTATAAATGAATAGTTATTTCTTCTAGTTTATGAGTTTATGACCCCACTTGTGGTACAAAATCAGTTTGAGTATTGGTTAATAGTCCATATATATTTTAAATGCGCATGGGGGTAATGCATAATTTGGCTTGTTTGTCTTGGGATTCGATTAGTCATTCTTTCATTTTTAACCATTATGATTGCCATTGACATGATTTGAAAATTAGTATCTCTTATTATAATATTTTAGGGATTTTACATCTACCACTTCTTCCTTTTCTGTAGAAATTTTATAAAATTACGTCATTCCTTATAGGGTAGTTACTCATTCTGGTATATGCATTAACCTAGAAACTAGTTTACGACCTAGGGCTTAGGTACAAAGTAAGGAGGCGAACCTTCGAGCGAGCCGATTAACCTTAGTGAGAGTGACGCGAAAACTTTTGAGGCTTCACGGAGTTTTACCAATCTTATTGAATAGGATTTAGCTGAGATTAGGGCTTGATTTAATGTTCTTGATGATATAGAGTTCTATGTCTTGAATAGCTTCAAACGACATGTCTATCACCTCTATATTGTATAGTAATTCATAAACATTCGATGCATATGGGACTTAGAGTTCCCTTTCATCATTTTTAGGAATATTCTTTCTTCTTTAAATATTGTTCCTACCCAACTTTCTCCAAATGGATGTGCCCAATTGGTTGGGTCTTTCTTGTTATGGATATCCACGGGTTTGGTAAGGAAGTTTTCACTGGATATATTCCAAAATCTATCGTCTCGTGACAATGGAGAGTTATGCGAGGCCTCAAAAGGAGTATTATTCCCTTTCCCTTTGTATTCCTAGGACCTTGACTAGAACTTGTAATTACTCTTAACTAGGTACATGACTAGAGAGGGAGTTTAATTTTCGATTGTTATGCCTCGAACTGATGGTGAGTGCAATGAGAATCAAATTGTTACTTGTCTTTCTATTTAAAATTTTATGTTCTTATTGTCATGTTATGCTATAGGTTAACCACCAATTTTGCATCGCAGTCAAGCTCTTGGCAATCTCCGCACCTTAATAGTTCACATCCTTAACTTGTCTCCTGAGGTTCGCGAAGCCGAAAGATTGATTTATCCTTTTAACTCAATTTTTTACAACATTGGTGTTCAGACTACCATGGGTGAGTTTCCGCAACAAATTCTTTTATTTCTTATTTTAGGTGTTTTTATTTTTGGCTAATGCCCAATTTTCCTCTTTTTCTCAGCGCGGATTGATTTTGATATAAACCTTTCTAAGTGTCAGAAGATTTCTTCACCTAAGGATTTAGGCTCTGGCAAACCTAAAGGGGCTAGTCACATTTTTCTTTGGGATACGATTGTATAGCGTACTCCCCCATAAGGGTTACGGGGATCTCAATCCCCCGATGCTGATGTTTTGTTTCAAGGGTCTTTGCCCTTAGAAATTGTGCTCATTCATCGCCCGTCTATGCCATGATCCCTCTAAAGGAAAAGAGAAAGTGTAAAGTATGTTCGGGCATGCTTTGAATTCAAAAGTTTATTCTTCTCCCAATTTTAGTCTTTGCTTAGTCATCGATGTTACGATGAATTGGATACATAAATTTTATCTACATTTCCTTCCTTTATTGCTCTGACTGCAATGTTGTGTTATATCTATTTTAACCAATGCTGAGAGAGATTGGCTCAGGAACTTTCTCCTATGCAGAGAGGAGAATTTATTTGATGCTCATCTGTTGTGAGTAGCGATATTAAACCAAGACTAGCAGGCAGAGTATGAGGTTTACAATACTCAGGTCAACAGTTTGGATAAGAAAGTTCAGTCCCTGGAGAAGAAATCTGATACACTCCAAAATAAGTTGAATGTTGTTGGGGAGGAGAAAACACGATATAAAACGTTCAAAAATGCTAAGAATTACGCTAATACATAAGATGCATTGGAAGTCGATATTAGAAAGCTCTCCAGAGATTTAATGCAAACTATGGTAGATAATTGAGCCTATGTCAAACGAATAGTTTGCAAAATTATTAAGCTGAAGGAGGAACTTCAAATGGCTAAAGTTGATTATTTTCTTATAATAAAAGTTCTTAAAGAGACGCGGGCTGGACTGATTTTGCACCATAAAGAGTTGGAAAGCAGTAAGGCAAAACTTTCTATTGTGGAGTCCATAATTGTTGAAAGGAACGCTTATGAGACTAAAATTTTCGAGGAATCCATGCAGGAAGGGAAAAACAAGGTTCTCGATATTATCAAAAGTTTTCATCTTGAATGGAATATAAATTTTTTAGAGGTTCGTGAAGGGGATATAAATGTAAAATGTATATTTTTCCTCCTTCTTATGTGTTCGTATGATTAATCAGTGACAAAATGTACTCATTATGTTCATGTTTTAATTCAGGTGGTAATTATATGGATATGACATAATTTAGAAGAAATAAGCGAACAAGTGACAAAATGAAATAAAATGAAGTTTGGGGACTAACATGAAAATATTCAAAAGCTATGTGGAACCTCACGATGAATATTTTAGAGTGTTATAGGTCAATTAGATGAAGAAAGAAATCAAATGGATGAAATAAAATCAAAGTATTATCACATATCAACTCCTAGTCGAAAATGTTATGCTTCAGATTTTTTGTCTTAGTGTGAGACCCATTTTTGGCATAGGAAACGTTCGAATTGGAAAAATTGTAATTCTAGATGATTTGTAGTCATTTGAGTTAGCCTGTTAACGCATCTTGAATCGCTGCAATCCAATATGAGAAGGGAAAGATATGACTAAAACACTGAAAGCTGTCCGGTGAAAAATTGGCAAAACTATGCGGTCGCATAGTGTAATCTTCCTTGTGGTCGCATGAGCACTTTCAGAGATTTTTAGTACCCAGTTTCAATGTTATATGTGATCGCGTGACTTACTATTATGTAGTTGCATATGTATTTCCTGATACGAAAATTTCGATTTTTGAATTTAAGTCAACCACATATCGAAACAACTATAAATACGTGATTTGTAACCCTAGAACAGGGAGAAGGCCTCCAAACTTCATTCTTCATTATTTTGCTCATAGATTCATGAATTATAACTAAACTTTTACACTTGGTCAAAGGAGATTGAAGCATCAGAATCACAAATTGTGAGATCTAAATGACTTTTCTTAGTTTAATTCATGTTTCTGAGTATTGGATATTCTTCTACAACTTAATTCCATGATTGTTATATTTGATTGCTAGGAGGCCTACTAGTTTGTTATTCGTTAAAATCTACTGCTAAGTTAAATATCAAATCCGAAATTTTTTGTTTTCTTTTAACTTGTGAAGCAACTAGGGTTTGATAATTTGCTGCTTTGGTGATTGTTAAATTTTAGGAAAAATGTTCAACTAAATTAAATGCAACCGCTTGTTTTTGTATTGTTTAGCTTCATCAATCTTTCTAATTCGTAATGCGATTATCAAATTAAATCTAGAGCGCTTGTCTTAGGGTGTTTGGTAATTAAGGTTAATTGGGTTGCTTGTATTCTAATTAATTATTAGTAATGAGAGATAGGAAAATAATTTCAACGGTGAATATTCAAAATATGGGTTGATTTATACTTGTATCGATGATCAATTGTAAAGTTTCGAAGTTGGATATTGACTTAGACCAAGGTTAGTTTTTTTTATTATTTTCGTTAATTTAATTTTTATTGTTATTAATTGCATTATTTACAATTGTTTGCATACAAATCCCCCCCCCCCCCCCCCCTCACAATCATTGTACGAAACATAAAATATTGAATTACATACTCTTTATGGGATTGACCCTTACTTCCACTATTACATTAGTTTTAGAGGTTAAGATATTACTTTTGGGTGTCTGCGACAACACACATCAGTGACACCATTTCAAAGTCCCTCCGTTAGCCATTGGGGCTTCAAATGTTTCTTTCATTTCGCTAAGCCTTTTTAGCTTGTGGACTCAAACTATTCCTCCATGCTAGATTGATGTTACAACTAAGCCGGCTGATACTCAAGTTTGATAGGATACGACTTAGTTTGGCCTTTTATTTGGTTGGGATGAGCACATTTTTTTGGCGCCACTTTAGTCTTTCATTATTTTTTTTGTTGTATTCCTTTATTTTTGTAGCTTTGTACGATTTCACATTACTTTTTTCACTTATATATTCAACATCACACTATATTGTATTTTGTGTAATTGTTTATTTATTTTTGGCTATCAGCCGTATTTTGCATAATTGTATGTAAATAAATTCGTAATGTAATTCATAAAATAAACGCCATATGTTGTATTGCTAAACATACTATTGAAATAACTTATATCATAATTTTCATTTACAAGTATTTTTATTATATAGCTACACTGGATATTTGTCATGACAATTTCTTGCTGAGGGTGAACATGAAATATCCTATACAGTTTTGCTTTTTAGGGAATGGATTTCAATCCAACTCTCCCTTGGTAGAATTGATATCACCTTTAAATAGGATTTCGTTGGCGGGATGGATCTCACCTTCAATTATAACTTTGTTGGCGGCAAGAGTCTCTTTGTTACTCAAAAAATCATTGGAGAGATTGACCTCACCGTTAATCACGATTTTACCTATGGCGGAAAAAGGCTCATGTTTCAGTTTTTTTGTTCACAGAACTGCTATGACCTTATTTCGGGTCCTGATTTGTGGATCATCTAGTGGCTACCAGATAATGAATAACAAAGCAGATATTTTGTAATGAGCATGTTTAACCATTTTTTTACCCATGCAGGGGCGGACACAGGGGGGGTCCTGGGGGGGCACGTGCCCCCCTAAATTTTGAGGTTTTTTTTTTTTTTTTTTTTTCGTGTTTGGTATCGATTGAAATCTAAATTTTAATCTAAATCAAAGTTAACAAATAAATTTTAATAATATATTTCATAGAATTCATAACTGTTTTAACTTTTATCAAAATCTACTACAAATTTGATTTTAATTTCCACCAAACAGGGACAAAATCACAATAAATTTGAATTTCGATAACATGCTAATTTTAAAAATTCACCGAAGATTGTACGCTAATCAAATTTACAAATTGCTTATATAATCTCAAAGCTTATTTCGATAACTACATTATGGGTATATCGAATGATTCAAATAGATATCGAAAATAGTTAAAAATACGTTAAACGTGAGTCTTAAAGAAAAACGTTTAACTCGCATTTTTTCAAAAAAATTCAATTATTTCATTAACATTTACTATTTTTGCAATATACCTCAATGTAATTTTCATCATTTTATTAGGAAACTTTATATGGAATATGATATCAAAAAATTTCGAAAATTTACATCCGAAAAAGTCATATCCCATGTAAATTTTCGGATGCAAAATTACATGGGATATGATTTTTTTTACGTAAATTTTCGAGTGTAAAATTTATCCCAACTTCTTTGCAAGTTCGAGTGTGCCCCCTAACTTTTTTTCTTCTGCGTCCGCCCCTGTACCCATGCTTCCCTTAGTACTTTCAAAATTATCTTTACTGGCACATAGGTTTTACAACCCTTTCTCCATAGCATATTTTCTTTCCTAAAAGAGATTCTTCAAGCATTTTCCTTTTGATTGTCAAGGTAATATTGACTACAGGATCCCTAGGGCTGTTTCCTCAGGGCGCTGAGGTAGCACTCGCCTACAGCTGCCTGATTAACCCTAACCCTGGCTATTCTTTTTGGAATTTCAAATTTTAAGCATAGGTGATAGATTGAGGTTACTTCCTTTAACTATTTCAAGGCAGGCCTTTCCGATGATCCCATTGTTTGTAGACTTGCTATCCATAATTAGGAAGTCCATATTTCCTATAGAATACAGTTGGCTCCGCCTATCTTTATTGCCAGTGTAATATGTCCCCTTAGGGATCTCTCTAGTAGAGCCATAAAGGGGTTCAGCCATAGGTATCCACGAACGATCAGCCTAGATTTGGTCAAAAGCAATCTAAGACCAAATATTTGCAGAACCACCATTATCTTCCAACATGCGGCTTAGGCCACTACGAGCTATTGCAATCAGCACTAACAATGCATCACAATGGGATATACAATTCCCTGCTCATCATCACTATTAGATGTAATTAGAAGAAATGTAGTTTGAGAATTACCTCGGATCTCTAAGAGTTTTCCAGTATGGGCTTCTTAATAGCTCTAGCATAATTCCTCTAAGCATTCATTATTTTCAATTATAATATGGATCTTTTTCGCCTGTCATGGCTTACCTCTACGACCTCATCCTCGTCCTCACCCTTTCCCGCTTGAGTGTAAAGTTTTTTTACTTTCAAAACCTTCATGTGTCCCGCCCTACCTACTTTGCAACTTTGCCATCCTAATTACCTCAAAGCATTCGTTCATTTTATGATCTCTCATATAATGAATTTTACAAAATTTTACATTTCAATTTTTAGGGGAGGGAGATGCTTCACCTACAACTTACGGAGGCTAGAGAGAATGCATGTATTTTGCTTTTATGATTATTAAGGGAGTTGAAGAGGCGTGGGTACTCATGCTTTGATAGTTTAGGTGCACATGTTGGGGCATCTCCCTTGAGAGCTGTCCATGCTCTATCTTCTTTTGGTTCTCTATAATATCCTCTGTCTAGACTTCATTTTGTATCAAGTCACAAGCTGGTGGTAAGAGGTTGGATTCTTGTTACGAACATTCCGTCAAAAAGGAGTCTTCACCAACAAGCTGTTCCATAAGGCATCCCGAGCCTTCTCATCAAATATAGTTTCACAAGTGATCAACTCAGTAATGAATCGCTCAAAGTAGCTCTTAAGCCGCTTTCATACTATCTCATTTTTTACACCAGCAAGCTGCTATTACTGTTGCGAAAGGCACTATTAGCTAGATCCATTTCATTTTTTCTGATTCGGCCTGTACACTGACCTTTGTGTTCTCGATTTTTACTCGCAGAGAGGCACTCTCCACTTTCAATACCTTTAATCTCTCGGCCATCTCTTGTATGGTTTTGGATATTTTCTTCTACAAGCGATGACGCTGTGTGAGAAAGATGTCCACTTGTATTTCTACAGAAGATTCCTCTTGTTGCCTTTTAGGATTAGTGTGATTGTCCACCAAACAGTCACTGCATTCTTTGACCTCTACTTTCGATGCTTTCATTTCTTCTGGTTTTTCTTTGACCTAACTCATCTTTTTAGATCTCAAGGTTTCTTCAGTCTATAATAGAATTTTGGGGTTTACTTTGATCAAATTTCCCACATAAGGTGCTAATTTGTTGACGATAGAAATCAGATCAAAAAATCCTCTCACCTAGCAAGGATATTTACCTTTTAAACTCACTAATACTGATGCTCAAACTTGAAGCTGTTGGAGATATTACACCGATAATGTGCACGTTATATTCAAATCAATACGTACCGTGTTATACTCGTGAAATCGAAATAGAATTCGACTTACCGAAATCTGATTTGAGAAGATAAAATAGTGATTTACCGACTTCGAATATAATAATATGGATTCTTCACTTCCCAATATGAGTGAACGCACGTTATTCTTCAATTCAAACCTTAGCATGAAATCAAAAGAATATTAGTTACTTTCCGAAATCAAAATACTAAATTAGAATGAAATCGAAAAAAGAAAGAGGAGATGCAAGTGATGCGAACGCATCACTTCCTAATATGAGTGAACGCACGTTGTTCTTCAATTCAAACCTTAGCATGAAATCAAAAGAATATTAGTTACTTTCCGAAATCAAAATACTAAATTAGAATGAAATCGGAAAAAGAAAGAGGAGATGCAAGTGATGCGATCGGTCGAGGCAAGTGTTTGACACTTTGTCCTTAAGATGAATTTGCCCCGCATCGGTGCTAACGATTTCTTGACAATCATCTCCCAAGATACAACGACCACGTCTAGCCATAGGAGCACTCCAAATGACTCAGACCAACGAACTCGAACGGAATTCTCTCTCTACCATAACCATGATTTTGATGCAAGAAATAATCACTTTTACAAAGTGTTTTATGCAAAACTAAAGTAAAACATGAAATGGAATGATATAGAACTATCAATTGAATTTGTTCCACTTCTCATTATTCCATATCAAATTCAAACGTGTGGGATCCCTTATATATTAGTTGAAACATCCATACCAAGAGACACATCTCTTAGAATTTATATCTCTCCATAAAGAGATACAATTACATCTCTACATAAAGAGACAATTATTGAAAAATAATGCCAAAAGTCATGATCTCCAAGAGTCATGATCCATATGAAAAGACACATCTTTTCATCTACATATTTTCTAGAATATTTCATAATATTCCATATAATTTTTCAATAATTCAAAATTTGGCTTCATTTCTCATTCACCAAATAACACATTTCCAACAAGATCCCACATGAATGAAAAATTAATGCAAATGACTATGCAGACACTAGTAGAGAGAGGGCGGAAAAAACACTGCATCAAAGAAGGTAGCTTCTGGCCTTGAACCTCCCTTAGTGAAATACTATCGGACTTACTGGCTAATTGGTGAACGTGATGTCTTGAACCATTCAGCCGTTGGTGTAAGCCAAGACAACAGAACTCACACAATGTCTTCCCTAAACCGTTCATGGTTCTCACTGTTGTGTTCATTTTGGCCCTGAACAACTCTTGAATTTCATAAGTGTTTTAGAGAATTTAAGCCTTTGAAACATTCTCATAGAAGCGGCCCCACTTCACACTTATATAGGTGACCTCCTATTAAGAGTATTCTGTCATACTCCACTTGACTGAATCAAGTTATAGGAATCATTAAAAGTGTATCTTAACCTTTCAATCATTCTGCAAAAAGCACTTTAATATCATAGGAATGAGTTGGAAATAATTTCCTAAGTGCTTCATGGAATCTTCATAACTTAGTTGTCCCTTTGAACCAAGATCTTGGGATCTCCAGTCAACAAGGTAGGGTTACCATTATAAAGACACTTACGTCGTAGGCTTTAATCTCATTCCCTCGATATGCAGTATTCTTGATCTCTCGGTAAATCTCTAAAGGTACCACGCGTTTACACCATTGAGATCGACTGCTTAATGGTATTATATCTATGACTTATACGTCTAGACTTACCATTACATGTGACTTAGTATCTCATCAAATATAGCTAATCAACGATTGATTGATTTAATAGATACAACATGTCATCACCAAGAAATCCTCTCATGAGCTACATGCTTCTAACTAACTTTATCTAAAGCTTTATAAATTCCAAACAATAATGTTAGAGGATTTCTATCGCATACTACACTAGTCAATCACTTTTACTAGTGGATTTCAGAAAGATGGGTATTCAATATCATTATTGAAATATCACAATGCATTTCAACTTTATGAATATTCTTCAAATATTCTAATTGATCTTGCATATCCAAACAAACACCATAATTGGCTTTTATCCCATTTCATCCACTTTAGACTTAGTATATATCATCCTTATAATCAATAGAAGCAATGGAGGAATGGTTATTTGGAAGGGATATATTTGAATTGCATGTCTTTCACTTCAAAAGTGGGGTATTTATAGATTTTCCTCTAAGTTTTAGGGTAATTCGGCCACTTAGGGAAAAAGAAAAACGATGGCCCCTTATTGGCTAACTTGTAACTGATTCTGTTAAGAGTATTACGTTTTATTCATTGTCCCATATGTATTTTATTAAAAGCTAGTAGCTAGTCTTGATGGGAGGAAGTTTCACCTACTATGGGCAAAACTTTTACGCCTTTATTCCCTTACGTATTGTCTTGCGTTTTACTATCAGTTGGCAGGCTTCGCATATTATATTTTGAGGTTTAATAGCCATATTGTTGCAATTATTTCTATATATACTCAAGGATAGAGTAAGGAATTGTTATATTCATGGCCAGCGGATGACACTTTATAGATGGACTTAGTTAAGAAATTCTCCAAGTACTTGGCAACTAAAGTTGACAACTGAAGTATAACATATCACTATTCAGGAAATTTGACTCGGAAAGCTTTCATGAAGAATTGGAGATATTTAATGAGCTAAAGTACAAGTGCCCTAGTCACCACATCAATAAAGAACTCTACGTCCAATATTTTTATACACGGTTACTTCCAGCTTGCCATTCTGCAATGGAGATATCATTGAATGGGTCAATTGAAAAAAAGATGATTCAGGAGGCATATGCTTTGTTTGAGAGGATGGAAGAAACCATCAGATAGGGAGCTATCGAGGAAAGTAAAAGTTCACAATGTTGACATAATTTCATCTTTATCAGCTCAAATGGAAGCTCTAATGAAGTATATGGATAACATTACTCAAATAATGCACATGGTACGTAGTCCTATTTCGACTTGTGGGGGTTGTGGGAAAAGTCATGAGACTTCTAATTGTCTATTAGCCGCCGTCTTCATATATAAATATGAAGAGGTTGGTTATGCATAGAATTTCCCAATGACATCAAAATAATCCCTACTTCAATACCTATAATTCATGTTGGATAAATCATCCGAATTTCTCTTAAAACAACAATCAATATTAGGGACATCAGAATCAAGGCGAACAAATAGAATTTCAACAATAGCACGAGAGAAAGCATTCGTTGTAAGATCTACTTAGTACATCACAAAGATCGAAAATTCTTTGCAACACCAATGGGATTCTGTAGAAAGTTTGTAGACTTAAGTAGGGCAGAGAATAGTATCATTTTCTGAGAGGACACTGGGCACTCTACCCAATAATACGGAAGTAAACCTACGTGAACAAGTTCTGGCTATTAAAATCATTAAGAATAATTTCAAAATTCCACGACCTCTGGCATCTGTTCCAATTAGGGCGTACGAGCTACGAATTCCATTTTCTCAAAGGCTCTTAAGAAGGCAGGAAGAGGAAGTAATTCTAGCAATTACTACCATGAACGAAGTTCAAATTCAAAAAATTAATGTTAAGAGATATGCTATTTCAAATGAAAAAGTACCAACCACTAATGAAGAGCAAGTGGATTATTTTGAATAGACATAAAAACACAAATCTCGATCTGAAATCAGATACTCCATAGGTTAAGGCAACCAATCTTGTCAACACATATATGCCTCTAGTCCCATTTCTTCAAAAGCCACATAAGAGTAAGTTAAAGAACAAATTTGCAAAGTTCTTAACTGCGTTCAAGAAGCTCCACACCAACATCCCAATTTATTGATGCGATCTTGCAAATTTTGAGCTATACTAAGTTCTTGAAAGAGATGTTGTCCAGAAACAGAAGATTCCTAGCTGATAAAATAGTAGCTTCGAATGATAAGTTTCATGTTCCTCAACGAATTACCTCCTAAATTAAAAGACTCAAGAAATTTTAAAATATCTTTCGACATAGAACAAATTTGTAAATTTCATACTTTATGTGATTTAGAAGCAATTATTAATTTGATGTCTTTTTTATGTATACATGAGATTAGGTTCGGGGAGAAAAAAAAAACAACTACTATATCTTTATAGCTGGAAAATAGATCAATCAATCATCCACAAGGGATGGTTTAGGACGTGCTCATCAAAGCATGCAATTTCATCTTCGTGACAAATTTTATCATCCTTGACATAGAGGAAGATCGTGGTATTCACGTGGTCTTGGATAAGCCATTTCTAGCGACAGATCAAGCTCTAATTGTTATTGAAAATGTGATCTAATCTTGAAGGTGTAGGATGGACAAGAGAAATTTAGCATGCAAACAGTTATTTCAAAATTTGTAGGGTAAATCAAGGAGTATGCAAATTTGGTAATTGCAAGCAATGCAAGACCATAACATTCCTTTTCGAGCCACCATAAGCGACCAAAACAATAATGACAAGTTAACTACTCTAAACAAGTGCATAGTAGGATGCAATCCAATTTCTAATCCTTTTATTTACTTGCTATGTAGATATTATACTTAGGTATCTTTTTAGTGCTTTACAAGTGCATTGTGTGTTTGTTAGAGTTTAAGTCATTGTAATCCGTCATCATGAAGCATTGAGAGTCCATTATGTATCCACGGCTCTTATATCATTCATTGCATATCAATCACGGGCTCGGTTGCGTAAGTGTGCATAGAAAATGCAAAAAATTGAAGTTGAGAGTGAAAATGGGAAATTGTGTAAAAAAAAATAAGCATATCTTAGTGATTTTTGGAAGTTGTCTGCTCACTGGAATTAGTAGTTTGAGTCATTTCATATAGGTTGAACCATAAATTCACATGGCAGGCATCATAAGGTTTCGAAGGTCAATAGGGAATTGGAGGTGGATTTCTAATTTTCGCTACTTTAGCCTCAAATTTTGGCCTCCTGGTAGTCTATGTGATCACAAGGCCAGCCTTGTGTATAGCATACTTCCCAGGAACATCACCATGAGATCATAGGCATTTGTGTTTTGCGATCGCATGGTTTGCATAGGCAGGTTTTAAACCTTGTCATTCCCACCATTTCAAATCACACAAATCTCATACGACGTGAATTCTCTCCACTCAAACAATCTTATGAGGTGATCTTGAATTCAAAGACGCTTATTACTAAATTGCATTCAAGGAGTTTCGCTCACATTTTCAGCATCAAATCACTTCAATTCCAACAAATAGGTAAATTTTGAAAGAATATCAAATTTTTATTGAAATTTTGAGTTCTTCTTTTTGGTGTTTGATGTACATTAAGATGAGAAGTGAAAATATGTAGTTTACTAACTAAGTTCGACCTTACGTGCGAAAATACACTAATTAAAGCAACAAATCTTTTTAATTAGTTTCTAGATGGTTAATCATGCAATCCAATTATCCTAAGCTGAATTACAGCAGTTGTAATTATTGGAAAGCAATAAAAAACACAAAGTTTGATAACGGAGAAACCCAACAAGGTAAAAACTTTGGGACCAAACCAGTTACCTTCACTATAGACAATGTGACTTACAGTTCGTTTCCAGCCTAACAAATTCCACTAGTTCTTGCTGTTGTAATTCCTATAATTTCCAAGATCTGTTATTCCTCCAGACTCATGATCTGCTAGCATAGATACTATCTAACAACCTGCTAGATCTCTCGATCTACCTCATGTAGCTTCCAAGATCCGCTGTAAATTTCAGACTATCAATCTTTTTTAATTGTCTCTTCTAAGTGCAGGAATCACCAATTCATGTTCTTCTTCCTGCGCTTGTAGTCCAACCTCTCTCTACCTTCAGAAACTTTTGAAGTTCAACTGAGAAAGTACCTTCTAAGGATGTTCAGGAAATAGGTATTTTGGATTCTTTAATTTGATTTTTTCCTAAAACTTGGTTGCCGGATCTCAAGAAAGATGTGGTTGAATCAATCAATGAATTGTGTTCTTGGATCTCTCTAATGATGTGAAAGTGTTTTTCAATTGAAGCATAATGACTTAACCACCAATTTTCGCGCAATGACTTGGATATTTATATGAAAGGGTGATTGGGTTGAATGGGCCAAGAAAATATGTTTAAAAATGCAATTTAGGTTTTTCAGATCGACCTGTAGCTCGAGCAAGAAGCTGGCGGCAGGCGAGCGATACAGTGTCACTTGAGCGAGAGATCAGCGACAATCAAGCGATAGAAATTCTATTTTTGTTGCTTGAGCAATGTCCAGGCGATAGGCTAGCGAAAATGCGGCGCCGTGTTTTTCCTCTTTTCATGCTCGAACCCTAGACCTCATAACCCAATTTATACAAATTGCACTCTGGGTCCTTGACTATTACAACACGTTACAAATTAGTTTGTCTGTCCACATAATCGTCAATACTAAAAACCTAACAAACTCCTCATTTAGGATTGAGTTGTGCTACACTTACATAGGGGGGGCACATAAGGGTGTCCATTTATGGACACCCTTATGTGCCCCCATATGTTCACTTATCATTTTCCTTTAAGATTATGTGACAAAACTATACAATAAGTCAAAGAAACTAAAAATATATAAATTATCTAAGCTTCATCAAACCGATGTCTCTTGCATTTCTTGTTAAATCTGTTTCCTGAAATCCACAACTCAGATACCCAGTGTAAAAGCACGTGATATAGGAAATCAAAAAAATAAGCATACTAATTTGAGACGTGACATTAATATCAATCAAAACACAAATCGAAACACTAATATCACAGAACGTTAAAACTTAAACAGCTATACATATGATATTCAATGCAAATGCACATCTTACTGCAAACTCTCAATATTTTTATGCAGTAGGCAAATGTATCTATATCTCTTCTCAATGACCCCTTAGATATAAAATGTAAATTTTAATTTCATTCAATGCTCCCCCTATGTATATATGTTTCTAATCTTCCCCTTTTTCTCACAAATGACTAAGGGTGCAATTTCAAATTTAATTTTAACCATGAATATACAACAATTCAAATAAGCAGTTGATAGCATGCACAAGCATAATTAACAAGTAGTAAACCTCCTCACATACTCAATTTAGGTCAGAATGGAATAAATTGTATAAGTGACTCGTGTGTATAAAGTGTCACTAATATTCTGTAAGTAGGACTCCAAACTTTAATTTTGTGAGAAGTGACATGTTAAATATCACTGTCAATAAGTATATTCATCTACTTATAAAAGTCAAACCATAAAGCACAGTAAAAGATATACATTAATGCTTATTTTATATAAATATTTTCTTTTCTCCTCCTAACTCTAAGTATACATAATTTTTCATATTTTTCAATATTTTAAGCTCATAATTAGTTTTTACATCTTAAGTGCAGACTCTTCTTCGTTAAGCAACTAAAATGACCCATGTAACGAGCTTTAAGCCAGTTAACCCAAATCAGTTGACCATATGCACCAGGTTATGAGAAACCATGTACACTTAATTGTTCAAGTCAATAGGTTTCGAAAAAGAATATAAGATATTGAGCTTTTTATAGCAGGAGATAAATTTGAGTTTAGGCCTAATAAGGCCAATTCATGTTCAAAATCACCTTACTAACATGTGACTGTCATCTCAAATCTCACACATGCGGTAGAATCTCACTAACAATATCATAGTGTGTGCAATGCAGATGGTACATGAAGATACACACTAAATACTCTATATCAACCTAAGCAAGTAATGGAAATTATGCTACAGTTCATCAATTATGTTCATACATGATCACAATATGCAAGTTTATGAATGTTATATATCACGCTGTATAAATTTTCATCTCTTTTTTTTTCATTTTTCAATTTTCCCATTTTTTATATTTTTCTTTTAAAATATGAATGCACTATGCATAAAAAAAAATGTCAAGCACATAAATAAACATAAAATTAAAAAAATATGCATGAATTTTCTATCAAAAAAACAAACATATAAATGTGATGCATCCAAAAGTCAATAATACATAACAATTAAGCAAATGCATACACCAAAAATGCCTAATCAGCTAGGTATATAGTGCTCTTACCTTTAAGAGCACCTGATATATATCAAAGTTTTTAAGATCACCTTTTTTTCACCTAGACTTGCCTAGTACTAGAATGATTCCCAGACAATTGTGTCACAATTCGGTCAAACGACTCACTTCATTAGTAAGAAATTCAATTTGACCAACAAACTCCTGATTTCTATTCATATTAAAGATCTTGACTCTTTTTCTATTCGGGAATTGATGACATTTAGATTGTATGTGTCCTAACCCATCACAGTGAAAACATGTAGAGATAAACCTATGACCAATGTTATGTGGACGCTGACATCTATTCCTAGGTCAATGGGTCATACGCTGTCTAGTAGGCTTCTGTGTAACAAATCATTTATCCTTAAGATCGGGGTTAGGCACATGTTTGGGCTGGTCAGTGATATGGACAAATGTGGTCTTAGAAGTACTAGTAATGTTTTTCTTAAAACCTAAACCTCTCTTATTGCCAGCCGGGTTGTCAATTCCTAAAATGTTATCTAACTTCTCAGAACCACTAGAGAAGGCAAGCAGTTGAAACTTAGAATATTCTAGATCGTTCAGAAGGTTCTTAACCTGGATTTTTAAGGTCTCTCTCTCAATGGTCAACTCGCTGACTTTTCCTAAAGGACTTTTCAAGCTCACTGGTGAGGTTCTTAACCTGAGTCTAAGTTTCATTCATGGATTTCACTTCACTCAGGATCGAGATAAACTCCTTAATGTGTGCTACTAACTTCTCATTTTCCAATTCAATATCATTATTCTTCACACTTGAGGCTTTATTTTTAGTAAGAACTTTAAGACTCTTCTCATATATCTTATCATAAGCCTCTTGGATATCTTCATCACTCTCAGAATTGTCCTCGTTATAATCCTCACCATTATCTAAGTCATTTTTTCTTTCACTCCCTTGGTCAAATTCATTCTTAATTCTAGTAGTAAAGAAAAGATATTTTTCACTTTCCTGCCGAGTGGATTTCTCACTCTAATTGTTAAAGATAGGCTCGTCGTCAGTGAGAGTAGCATTCATAGCCTTATCCGAATTTTTCCTACTGCTAGGACACTCACTCCTAATATGACCAAAACCTCGACAATTATGGCACCTCACAGATTTAGATTTTCTCCTAGATTCACTTGGGCTATCTTTGTGTCTCTCTTGAAGGTTATTTTTCTTCTTAAATATTTTTCGGAGTTTTTTAGCCATGTAGGCTAACTCCTCATTAACCATTGAATCAGAATCAGAAGATTCTTTATGACTATTCCTCACGATTTTTAAGGCCAATGACTTATCGTTTATAGGTATAGCTAATGTAAGTTCATAAGTCTGGAGAAATCTAACCAACTCTTCCACCTTAATAGAGTCTATATCCTTACTCTCCTCAATAGTAGTGATTTTAGCCCTAAATCGCTCGGGTAAGGATCTAAGGATTTTCTAACAATTCTAGGCTCCGAAATTCTCTCATCGAGGTTGAAACTAGAATATACTATGTCGTTTAAGCTCGCATAGAATTCATCAAATGTCTCATCCTCTTTCATCATAATCTCTTCAAACCTAGTAGTTAACATCTACAACTTAAAGTTTTTAACAATCTGAGTTCTCTCATGTGTGGTCTATAGAATATCCCAAACTTCTTTGGCTACCTCACACATAGACATTATCATAAACTCTTCCGGGGATACCACCATAAATAAAGTATGTAAGGCTTTGCTATTCTAGTTACACTCATCTAAGTTTGTCCTAGTCCAATTAGAAATGGAAGTGGGGGTCACTACGTTTTCTACAGTTGTACTAGGGGCACTCCAACCATTCACAACACTCAGCTATATACGCTCATCCATAGATTTTAGAAAGACTCTCATTCTAACCTTCCAGTACCATCAAAGTATGGTGGGATGGACAATGAACTACTCATCTAGGTAATTAAGGTCATGAATCAAACTTAGGCTATGATACCAATTGAAAATACGTAGTTTACTAACTAAGTTCGACCTTACGTGCGGAAATACACTAATTAAAGCAACAAGTCACTTTTAATTAGTTTCTAGATGGTTAATCAAATAATCCAATTATCCTAAATTGAATTACCACAATTGTAATTATTGGAAAGCAATAAACAACAAAAAGTTTAATGACGGAGAAACTCAACTAGGTAAAAACTCACGGATCAAGCCAGTTACCTCCACTATAGACAATGTGAGTTACAACTCGTTTCCATCCTAGTAGATTTCATTAGTTCCTACCGTTGTAATTCATGTAATCTTCAAGATCTGTTGTTCCTCCAGACTTACAATCTGCTACCGTAAATACTATCTAGCCAACATATTAGATCTCTCAATCTACCTCTTGTAGTTTCCAAGATCAGCTGTAAATTTCAAACTCCCGATTTTCTTCAATTGTCTCTTCCAAGTGGATACATAGGAATCACCAATTCATGTACTTCTTCATGCGCTTGTAATACAACCTCTCTTAACCTTCAGAAACTTATGAAGTCCAACTGAGAAAGTACATTCCTAAGGATGTTTAGGAAGTATGTGTTTTGGATTCTTCAATTTGATGTTTTTCCAAAATTTGGTTGTCGGATCTCAAGAAATATGTGGATGAATCAATCAATGAATTGTGTTCTTGGATCTCTCTAATGATGTGAAAATGTTTTTCAATTGAAACAACCACCAATTTTTGTACAATCAGTTGAATATTTATATGAGAGGGTGATTGAGTTGAATGTACAGAAAAAATATGTTTAAAAATGCAAATTAGGATTTTCTGGATTGACCTGTCGCTCGAACGAGAAGCGGCGACAGACGAGCGACACTGTCGCTCGAGCGATAGTCAAGCGACAGACATTCTGTTTTTGTCGCTCGAGCAATGTCCAGGCGATAGACTAGCGAAAATGTGGCGCCGTGTTTCTCCTCTTTTCATGCTCGAACCCTAACCTCATAACCTAAATTATACAAATTGCACCCTAGGTCCTTGACTTTTACAGAACATTACAAATTAGTCCGTTTGTCCCCAATACTAAAAACTTAACAAGGAGAAAGGGCATAGATACGATTAGTTTATTGTGAATTTGCTTGAGAAAATTTTGGGTTTATTCTAGGTTCCAATTATCGATTACACATGCGTATCTCTAATGTTCACATTTCCATATTATTTGTAGGTACAATGGTCCCTAAATGCAAGGAACCCTCGGCAAAGGATAAAGGAAATGGGAAAGCTACATGTTTATTCTCCGGCACTCGTCCATGCAATGATGACTTCTTATCACCGTTATTACCCAATTGAATTTGTGGCCGGAGCGATTGGATCATTCTAAATAAAAAGGCATATCACCAATCATGGCAAAATGGGAAAAAGCTATCATGTTTTCATGAGCTTAAAATTCTCTATAAGAGAACCAAATGAGGATGCCTATTGAAAATCCCAAAAATAAAAAATTCGAAAAGGATCCAAGATAGTGCATGACACTGAATGCACACGGCAAATATGAAAAAGCAAGTATATGAAACGAAGGACCAATACAAGCCTGATTAAGCATTGAACACTTAATTTGAGAAATTAGATTTCTAGTGAGGGGTTATTAGCCTAGTTGAGACTTAAGAGGTTAAGACATTCAAATCTAGAACGAATCACCACATATTATGGTACTGATCTTCCATTGGTAAAACCCAATTGAACTTGAGCTGAAAATGAAGAGTTGTGAATTCCACCTTAAAATAATCATCTTGAGTAAGAGATTGAAGAACAAGTTTGGAGTTGTACATCTTACGATCGAGAAAGGAAATAATTGATCATTGACGATTGAGATATGATAAACTTAGAAGTTCATGGTGATTGATAAGTAAAAAATTGGTTTTGGTAACATACTCTCTAAATCTTTTATAAGTTATTCAAGCAATATCTAACATTTATTTATTTATTTATTAGGTAGATAATTTGTTTGAGGAAAAACAAATGTTCAAATTTTAGGGTATTTGATAAGTGTAGTTTTACATTTATTTAATAGTCAAATGTAGACGTTTGGGAGCACTTTTTATTATATTGATTATTTTAGAAGAAACCTGAGTTGGATGTTATATGGAGAATATGAACAAAAAGTAGATGAAAATGACTTAAATCGAGTAAATTAAGGAAGATTGTGACCAAAGTGAAAGACATCCGATGCAATCAGGAAGGGACCTGAGTTGTACGGATAAGATAATCCAGGGACCAAAATGAACATAGACAAAAAGGGACGTCTCGATTGCATGGCTACACTTGGCTATCGCAGAGAAGAAATTTGCAATTCCAGCATGTGCATAAACACCATGGGATCTCAATTATTACACATGCGATCACACGGTTTTACCGAGCAGTAAATATTTTGTTTCCTTTTTTCAAGTTGGACTCTTCATGAAATGCAATTGGTACATGATTTTAACCTACTACGAGAAGACAATTTCATGATTCTTCATTTTGAAACTCAGAGAGAGTACATCAAAATTTCAAGATACGAGGCACGGGATTGAAGATTTCAAGCAAGAAGATTGGGATTTCTTGGAAACTCCATTGAAGGAATTCATCTTCAACCTTCTCTTTGCAATTTGATATTCCAGGTGATGAATATTCAATTTAATATGTGTTTTTGTATTATTAGGGTGATAGGGTAAACACTTTGTATCTAGAATTATGATGTAAATGGTCGATGTTGTTTTAGTTCAAATATTTCTTTTAATTCTCATTTTGTGATTGATTGATTCATGACAATACTTTACTTAACAATTTGAATGAATGATCTGTTGTAATTGTATTAAGTGGAAATCATTATTTGATAATGAGATTTAAGCCACTTAATTACTTGGAATTGGTAGAATATTATGAAATATTCTAGAATCGAATTAGATGGAAAGATATTTCTTTTCATATGAAAAATCATGACATTTGGTATGATTAATTTCCAATTGGTGTATCTCTTCATAGAGATTTATTCGAAAATGTGTGTCCTCTCGTTAAGTTGTGTCTTTTGATAACACAACTATCGAACCATTGGATGATTCGTTCATTAAATTTGAACATGGTAAATAATTATTATTTAACATGAAATAATACTATCTCGTGAAATGTCACAAATGTGATATATGTTGGGAGAAGTTGTAATACTTGTGAATCAAGATGCTTAGTTTTCTTCATTGTTGAATTCGATTTCAATAGTGGAACCAATTAAATTGGTATATGTTTTGAGAACATTGTTGGTCTATGTGATGGCCTTAATTTAATTTGGATGGTCAAATTAAAAGATAGTTGGATTGAAGTACATTGTATACTATTTCAATTGAAATAATTTGTGGGTTGACGACCACTATTTTGAAAGTACTTAAACTTTCACGAAGCATTCGTTATGGACATTATCTATTCGATAATGAATTGAACTATGAAAGAGTTGATGAACTCTAAGTTCAAGTACAACCCAAAAGTGTGGGGGTTAATATCAATGCTTGCGAACTTATGTGAAAAGTTCTAGATTTGTGAATGCAACAGTACTAGTTGCACATGCATTCCTAATTGAGGAATTGTGGGGGTAACTTATGTTTAAAAGTTACAATTTTCTATACCTTATAATCATGGAAATATATCTATGAAGGTGGAAAATGTAGAAAACTCTTATATTAATTATAAAGATGATAAACACTAAGTTTAAAATGGATGAAATGGGATAAAAGTCGATTATGACGTTTGTTTGGATATGCAAAATCAATTGGAATATTTAAAGAATATTCACAAAGTTGAAATGCATTGTAATAGTTCAATAATGATATTGAATACCCATGTTTCTGAAATTCACTAGTAAAAGTGATTGACTAGTGTAGTGCGTGATAGAAATCCTCTAACATTGTTGTTTGGAATTTATAAAGTTTTAAATAATGTTAGTTAGAAGCATGTAGCTTCATGAGAGGATTTCTTGGTGGTGACATGTTGTATCTATTAAATCAAACAATCGTTGATTAGTTATATTTGATGAAATACTAAGTCACATGTAATGGTAAATCTAGACGTATAAGTCGTAGACATAATATCATTAAGCAATCGATCTCAATGGTGTAAACTCGTGGTACCTTTAGAAATTTACCGAGAGATCAAGAATACAACATATCGAGGGAATGAGCTTAAAGTCATTTCATCTTTTTCATTTCTGATTTTATTTATGCTTGATTTCAGAATATGGTTAATTTATTTATGTGTTTTATTGAAATGTTTGAATTAAAGAGAGGTGCGTTCAAGACTGGGAAGCGATGAATCCATATTCTTATATTCGAAGTTGGTAATTTACTAATTTGTCTTCTCAAATCAGATTTCGGTAAGTCAAATGATATTTCGATTTCACGCAAATATTCTTGATTAATATAATATGCACATTATCGGTGTAATATCTCCAACATGATCAACATTTAAACGTATTTGTGTCTTATTTTGTTTAGAAAAGGTTCAAAGTAGGCATAGCTTATAATTGATAATCAACTATAAATTTTAGGGAAAATTATCAATGCTTTGTGCAAGCCATTTGAATAATCCATCTATTCAATGTGTTTTCACATATTCGAATCTCAGTTCGTATGGGAAAATAGGTTTAACTTTACTGATGAGATATTGTTAGATAATACAAGATTATTAATCGTCTAGGCATAATTTGAGTTAAAAAGATAGAAGGTGAGAATTATAATGGACACTAACGGTGAAGTGGATTCCTAACACATTTTTCTAAATCGATCTTTTTTCTCTCAATTTTCATTTGTATTTAGATAGTTATTAGTAGTATAATTAGATAGAATCATAATTATTCAAGTTCAACTATCAATTGCGTGTTTACTTGTATTAAGCTCGAAGTGATCAAATTTAAGTTATAAATTAAATCCTGGCGTGAACAAAACTCTTTACTCTAACTATTACTTGTCATCAAACTCGTTCGCTTGCGGAATTTCAACCAAACAATATGCAAATAGATTTCAAGCCCTAGTCCTCCGGTTAAAAAACTAAAAGGAGAGTTATCAATTTTGGGTCAATTTCATATGCGGTCATTGAACCTTAAGTGAAATTTCAATCAAGTCGCTAATCAATAATTTGTCTCAAGTGCATCACTCATCTTGATTCTATGCTTACTGAATCTTTATCATCAACATTAGGAGCAAGCAACAGTACATAAGAATGTGCGAGAGAGAGAGAGAGAGATATTCATTCAATGAACAGCAAGAATGTGTATAAAAATGTATTTCATTTGAATTCCATCCTAGTTTTTAATCGTTATAAAAAAGGCGTACACAACAGAGGAAAATAAACACACACACAAAAAGAAAGAAGGGGAAAAAATAAGCTCTGCTTTTATGATCTTTTCAATAAGCAGAACTTACAAATGAGATTTCTAGCAGTATGGATGAGAAGTTTTCGTTTAAATCTACAAGGGCATGAGGCCATGCTTCAATGCAGCCTTCCACACAACGTCAATCTGATCAACATCGATAGCCCCAACCTCATTGTGTTCCCAACCTTCAAGAAGATGAACTACGCCCCCGGCATGGCAAGCATGAACTACACCTCTTTCCATTGTATACTAGTAGATTAAGCATGGAATGGTTACATTATATACATATCAGTTGCTAAGAACGTGACAAATTATTGAACAGATTGCTTAGAGACGTGCAGAAGTTTGGACGCTGAACTTTCACATTTTGACTAAAGCCATATCATATCTCCTTTCCTCTTCCCCTTTCCCCCATGTTCCTTACGAGCTGCCCGAATAACATGGCCAGGGACGGGGTAGGGGTGAGGAAGAAATGGTTGGGGAAGGTGAAGACCATTTTTAACAAGGGTATATTAGACATCTGATTTCTAAAGAATGCCTTCTAAACAAAAAAACTTTATAGGTGCTTATTTTTCATTTTGACCATTGAAATAGAGTAAATAGTGAAGATTATCAATAGTTGCCCTACGTGGTATACACATGACTATTTGTTATTTGATAAATTAATGCGATAGTTTTTTATTATTTCATGCATCAAATAACAAACTCTCATGCGTATGCCACGTAGTACACAACAGCAATTATTCATTGAAATATTTTTCCCACAGAAATGCTAAAACTAGGAAAGAAGTTAATTTCCAAGTTCCCATCAATTCATTTTACTTAGGTCTATGCCTGAATTCGAATATCTTAGTTCATGTAAGAGTTTTTATGTAATGATCAATAATTTTAATGTCCTCAAATTGCTCCCAGTTAAACAAAAATTGAAGAGATAGAGGAAAAGAAAAGGCCATGAACATTTACCTCACAGGATCCTAAACCCTCCACATCTTCTGGGAGTTTCATTGCTGCTAGCTTCCCGTAAGTACAGTCTCGTCTGAATGGAATGATAGGAGGAACCACAAACTGGTTAAAGTGTGTTCCTGAAGGAGCCCAACTCTGTTCTCGAGGTGTCGTCCACTTGCCAATAATCCACGTCTATGAATTATAAAACAAACATGAATATGGATGTCTGCATTTTCGAGATTTCAATGTTCTGAATAATTCTGAAATGAATAAATGTAATGCTAATTCTCCTCCGTTACTTTGTTTTAAGATACCAATCAACACGAAGATGAGAGTAGCTCTCTGTTCATCTTCTTATTGCTAACAAGATTGTGACGGATATAGAGCAGAAATATTTACCTTACAGTGCTTGGCTGCTTGATACTTTGTAACTTGAATTAAACAATTTTGGCAGTCGACTGGTGCTTCTTTCTGGATCTTTATGAATCTCTCAGTGGATTGGGTCAACATCTGCATTCACAACCCCTTTTTTGTCAAATTTAGGTTATGCATACAACTGAATTGAAACATTGTACTGAAAGCACTTTCCACAAAGAAAACTGGAAAACCAACTAATTTGTTATTGGTTCTTACCAAAACCTTGACCCTTCGTCGTGCAAGATAGAGAGCAATGGCCCTTCCTAGCTTAGAAGTAGCTCCTGTTAAGAAAACCTCATCAACATCTTCAGGTATCTCGTGTAGGATCACCGCAGCAGTCAAGGTGTTTCCATGAACAACTCTGACTTTTAGATTCGGATGCTTGTTAATAAAAAGTGTTCCACCTCCATTAAGTCCTTCATTCTGGAATAAAGTTTTCCAAGAGTACATTATTCTAAACAAACCTATTATAACATCAAATAAAATCTGAAAAATATCTGATTCAATTTCAAATTGTCCTAATGTACAGCTTTTGGTTTCCATCAATAGCATTGCTATCTCAAGTTAGAAAACTCAGATTTGACTGCATGATCTAGTTTAGGCACACAGTAATGCAATAAATTGATGTAAAACGAAAAGAAATGATAAACTATATACGACAAAAAAACAAGGTTCACCTTATTTAGTGCAGCAAGGCTAATGACCTTTACACCTATTTTATCTGCTGTAAGGATAGCATCTTCAATGTGGTTATTTATGCCTTCTGCCGCAAAAGGTAAGAAATACTGCAAAATGTGACATGATACAAGCTTTAGGTTCCAGTCACAAGACCCAAAAAAAAAAACCATGTTGTTGATTTTAAGTTAGAATTCTTATTCTTATTAATATATAAATTGTAGGCATAACAGAAAATAGGAACTATTGTAACTAGTTTTAACTCAAAATGCATGTTTGGCGTGTACATTCATGCTGCAATAGTAAAACAGAATACGGAAACAAAGCAGTTACCTGGAAACCAAATCTTGGCACAACCCATGTTTGATGCAGTCTTCCTCTGAGATTATAAAAACTGAACAAGAATGTCTTGGATTTTGCCCACATGATAAGCATCACTAAAACCGTATAAGGCCACATTGGAAACAAGAAGGGCTTTATACCAAAAGGTATTGAGCTGAATGAACGGAAAACAAATGGAGCATGCATTGCTGACATAACATCAACGACGTGTGCAAGAAACACGAAATCAGGTACTCTATCATCTGCATCATTATGTCATAATAATTAAACCGTTACAAGAAAATTATACCAAAAAAGTCATTATTGGAAACTGCAAATTGTAATATGTAAACATGATCTGCAAACTCCAGTTGCGATTTGGTAATTCTTGGGAGTCAGAAAGTGTCTGTAGACTGTGAATAATGTATTTACATTTTCAAATAAGGAACTCACTTGTCTTCGTACTAATTTGTTTGTGACGATCCCATGAATTGGCATTTATTGTCTTCCATAAAATATCATATAAAGGTATAAAGAGGCAAAAGTTAGTCCTCATGTCCAAGTGATGAAGATTGTGGTATCTGCAGAGTCGAACAGGTAAAGATTAATATGCAATACATTGAGTAAAAACATGCTAGAATGAGACCAAAGTTGAGATGAATAAGTAATCGAAAACATGTCAATTTCAAGAAATGTGTTTTCTTAATCTTGTTTTTCGTTTTTCTGTATCAGTGACTAAGTAGAGGATAGCTCTTAGAAATTAGGAAAGCCACAAAGAAACTATGAAGTCTTCCAATGGCAATAGAATGCCTGAATATTTGTGGATCATAGTACTTAAATTTTCTTTTTCTCGTCAGATTTAACACTGGAACTAAAATAACTCAAGAATCTAAGGGGAAAAAATAAGCAAAGCTCGGACTTCATAGTTCATCCGGCCAAGAGTTCTCCAAATAGTTTCCCAGCAACATTAACCGAACAACTTCATTTGGAAAACATAACGGTATGGTCCAAAAATTGAGAAATGTATTGGGGTATAACAAGGCCGATCTTTTAATAGGTTGAGTAACTCAAATGATAGTGATCGAATGCCATAAAAGATTTAGCCTTCCCTAACTGGACATCAATTAATTTTCAAATAACATTGTTGAAACTTGATCCTAACAAGTGGTATCAGAACTAAGGTCATGGATTTAAGTCATAAGAGTGTCATGCTGAAAGGGGGATTGTTGGGGTGCAACAACTTCACTCTTAAGCCCAAAGATTGGGTCACTCAAATGATGGTGATTGAAAGCCACAAACAGTTTTACATTCCTTCGTTGACACCAATTAATTTTTAGATGAGATGGTTGAAACTCAACCACAAAATGAAATGGCATTAAGCAATCTTATATTGGCCTCACTGAGTTAGAGTTCCCTCCAACCCCATCCGCCCAAAAAAAGAACAGAAAAAATTGAGAAATGGATAAAATGCACGACACTTCCAGGAAATACAAATCATATCATCGATTGATGAACATGATGAAGAATCAATATACAAGATCAGGACTTACGTAGGCGTGTAGATAAGATATTTTAGAAGTGGAATAGCCCCAAACAGGCGATGAGGAATAACTTCAACATTGATATGCCCAATACATCGAAGAAAATCAAAGGCTAAAACATAACTGTACATCATGCTGATAGATCCATAACCAAGGAAAACAGTTCCCAGGGTCGGAATTCCAATAATTACACATAGTAATACGTGTTCCAGAAACGTAGCATGCCCAGCTGCACCGGAACACATAGAGAATAGTCAGTGAACAGTCTATTCATAGTTAACTTTTACTAGTCATAAATAACGTTGGTGGGTATCTGTTTACTTCATACCTGTAAAAGGATGTAGAACTTTAGAGCTATGGTGGAGCCAGTGGTACCTTGGAAATAAATGCTTGGAATGTAATAATCTATGCATCCAATAATACAGTGGTTCTGAGATTACAACATGGAGTATGAGGCAACACACGATACCCTTAATGTCCCATATAGGAAGATTGGACAATGAAGGGAAGCTCAAATAGGAAAATGAAGCTACAATGGCTTGAAGTATCAGAAAATTATCCCTGTTGAAAAATTAACAAGATTAACAATTAAACTCATGATAAATATTAAGAAATAAGAAAACATAGACTGAAATATGAGAAATCAACTATTTATACCAATGCCATTCCGCATCAATTTGATTAAAATCGATGCCCTGTTGATTCAGTCGACGAGTACGATTGATATAAAGTGAATTATTATAAGTACTCCATAGCTGATGAACAAGGCCTCTCAGGGCAAACAAGATGAGAATATGTAAGCACCATATATCCTCCTTATTTCCTTCCCCAGCCATAGAATAAAACCCCTTTGCAATCAGTGGTCCATATAATAAATACTGATACATATACAATGCACAAATCAATAAACAGTACATAACCAGACTAAATGATTGAAAGAATGGAAAATTTACAAGGGGTGGGGTGGTGGGCTTGAATAAGCTAGTAGATAGAGTACATGCCTTGTAATTTCCAAAATTCTCCCATGGCCAAGCAAAGAAAGGGGCATCCTTCTTCCCTAATTTGCATATTATTTTCTCTTCTACCAACATATTTCTTTCAATTCTTCTATATTACTCAAAACCCAAAAAGTTATCAACTCTCAGAATGATCCGAATTACTAAAAATAGAATATAAATTGAAGATAACAAACAAGAAAGTAAAGTATTCTAACATACGACTTCTTTTATTGCATATCTGTTAGATTCTTCCCTCATCTTTTGCTTCTTAAATGACACCATTCTCAGCACCTCAGAACTCTACTTATATACCCACAAAAACAACGTCATCAAGAAATCATTATAGAATTCAAAATAATAAAATTTGTCGCTTTCATCTACAAAATTATCAGCTTTCAAACAAACCCACAAAAAAATAATTGAAGAATTTCAGCACATTTCTGTTGAAAAGAGCCCTAAACTGACAGATAGAAATTTAATTTAACATGAGTAAGCCTAAATTTGAGGGCCAGCTGTGGGTATGGTTGGTAAGCTAGCAAGTAAACTTTTATGGATTTTTGGTGGTGGATTGCAGGTTGCAGTTGAGATGTGGATATATAGCTATTTTGAAAAGAAAAAAAAAAATAATAATAATAATAATAAATAAATACAAAATTCATGAAATTGTCGTTTTCAAGATTGTCTGAATGATTCTTGATTGTGCTTAACAGATTAAAGCCAGATTTATTGGAATTAGTTGAGCTTTTGCATAATTAAATGGAAAATAATTTAGTAAGAAAAATTGTCCAAATTGAACGTGTTCATAAATTCCGCGTGTTAAACGAGTGTGACTTGGGGACCAATTGCAGGCACAGAGCTTGACTAATTTTCTACCTAACTGCCCAAAACTTTGGGACACTCTTTTGGCTTTTGTTTCTTCATTTGTACCATATTATCATGTTTAAATTGGGATCAACGAAACTATATGCATGCAGCCACGTTCTACTGCTCATTTTAACTTTTCAAAAATTTTGAATAATAAAAGTTATTTTTGAATTCCTGACATTTGAGTAGGATAGACATACATTTCTGCCAAGTTATTAATTTCACCATCTACAAGCTAGTTTAAAGGACCAAAATGCCCCTCACAAATAAATGTACAAAAATATATGAAATAATGAAATTTGATCCAAACTATATTTAGAGGGGGTGAATAGGTATAAATGCGAAAATTAAAAATTGTAATTAATCAGCAACAGGTCACTAACTAATTATCTCTAGTTGGTTATACAATCAGTTCAATTTATCCTAAATTTAAATACCACAATCAATAATTAAAGCAGTAAAGAACACACGGTATGATCACGGAGAAATCCCAATTGGGTAAAAATTTCGAACACTTTGCCAGTCAAAATCCACTTTAAACGATTGAACTTACAGTCTGTCGATAAGACGACGACACGAACTTTCCGACCTCTTGACAGCAATTACCACAGCTTTCCTAGGTTTTGTGCTCATGCACCAACTCCTAGCTGTAGTTTTCAAAACTCTCCTAGAATGTGCGATCCTGCAACAACTCCCGACTTTATCAATTCATCTATCTCATGTGGATCAACGAAGAACTCTGTGCTCTTCACCAACTGGAACTCCAGTTACCTTCCATTGATCTTCAGAACTTTGATAAATATGTAGGAAGTAACAATTTGGTATTTGAGTTTTGGATATAATGTTTTCACCGTCAAGAATCAATCAAAGAAAGAAGGTTGAAAGATAATCGATGAAGAGTGTTAGCTCAAGAATAACTAACCAAGAGGGGGGTGAATTGGTTTTCAAAACTTTTTCGACACTTAGTCTCAAAACAATTCAACACATAAGATATAATTGCAAAGTATAAAACAATAAGTAAATATGCAAATATGTTATCTTAATTCAAGTATGATATTGCACAATGTAAATAGCAATTTAAAGTAAAGTGCAATAATGTAAAGATAACAAACCGATTTAATGAGGTTCGATCCAATGCAATGATCTACGTCCCTGTTACCAAGCTCTCCGTCACGAGCAATGCCAATTTGTATTATAATGGTAACTTACAACAAGGAGTACCGATCATTTACAATGTTGAGCTTTCCGGGACCTCAACACGACCCACACTATCGAGCTTTACTGGACCTCGATATGACCCACACGGTGACTTACAACAAGGCGCACCAAACCTTATACAATGTTGATCTTTAAGGGACTACAACCGACCCAAACTACAAATGAATTTTACAATACAAATCTTCTCTTCTTATCGAATGATAAAATCAAGGTTGAGTACAAGAAGAAAAGATGCAAACACTTTAATAGATGGCAAATGAATTAAGCTCAAGTGTTGATGTTGTAAACTTTGATAAAAGATGGATGATGAAATAATTTGTATTGTTATCAAAGTTTCCACCAATAATCTCTCTTAACAAAATAACACAAGTTGAGTATGAGGAGAGATTTACACTTCAATATAAGTGCTGGTAAAGAAAACTTTTATCAAGAGTTTGAAAATAGATGAGATTGAAAAGTTTCTTTGCAAAATCTAATTATTGATGAAATGGATAAAACAAGTTTGAATCAATCAAGAATTATTTGTAAATGAGATAGAATTTAAATCCAAGTTAAGCTCAAAGATTTTCAATAAATAACTCTCTCAATTTTCTCTCCAAAGTTGTACAAATTGAATGCAAAGAAAGTTGGTATTTATAGCACTCAAATTGGCCAAAACACTGTCCATCCGGACGTCCGGTTCAGAACCGGATGACCAACTTACCGTTAGAGTTACTTTTGTCAGAACGGTCAAAAATGTGACCGTTGAGATGAACCGGACGTCCGGTTCATCCATCCGGACGTCCGGATGGACAGAAAACATTTCTGACCAACGGACGCCTTATCCTGACAGCTTTCAGTATTTTGCTCATATCTTTTTCGCCTGATATCCGATTAAGGTGATTCAAAATGGGTTGGAAAGCTAACTCAAAGGGCTGAAACTTTGATTCAGAAATAATCTTCAAATTAGATCATCTTCCGTGTCCAAAATCTATATCAATATGAGATTGAAAACCGGAGTATAACTTTTTGATTGAAAGTTGAAGTGTGATCTTTTGATGGACGTTTGGAAATGATTTTTCAAGGTTTTTGATATATTACAAATGTTCATTTTTCCAAGATCATTCTCATGTCAAAATAATTTATGCAAGTAATGAATTTATGAGAAATACTTGAGCTTTATGCACTTGCTAAACATTGACGAGTTCTACCTTTATATATATAAATGAGATTCGATAAATAACTCTATCTTCAATGTTCTTAATCTCTTCGAGCCTCTCTTTGACTTGTATCTCGAATGATTTGTCTTCAATGCTCGTTTAACCTTCACTTGTACTTCATTTGAATGTGAATAATAATCTTTATAACTTTGAAAGCTTAAACACTCAATTCAATTTGTTTGTAAACAAGATGGGCTTGTTTGTTATAATCAAAACATTAAGGTCATGATCAACCATAGGTCAACAAAGAGAATATGAGAACTATGTGTTTGCACAATGATCAACCTTAAAAAAATGTTCTCTGCATTTGGTATTTATAGTTTAGGTTTTGGGACTGAATGGACCGGACAAAAAGCTTAAAAAATGCAAATTAAAATTTTTCGGATGACACTGTCGCTCGAGCAAGCGTTAGGCGACAGTCACTCGAGCGAAGGCAAGGCGATAGACAAGCGACGCATTTTCTGTTTCGACGCTCGAGCAAAACCTTAGCGACATCATTTTCCTTCTTTTTCATTTTTAGACCCTAAACATAATATAACACAAATTTACTAATTGCAATTAACTCCTTGACTTTTACAACATATTAATTTTTGTCATTTTGTTCACAGATTTGCCAATTACATTAAATACCTAACAATATACTCCTTCCATCCTATAAAAATAAGCTCGTTTCCATTTTCATATAGTTTTAAAAAAACTTAATTAATTTGGTTGAAAACATTAATGTTACTTACCTCTATACTAAACTATGGTTTAAATAAGAGTAATTCATATTTATGGATAATTAAGGGCAAAATGGGCTTCGAAACAAAATAAAACAATTTTGATTTGAATGTTGCTTTGTATACTGTTGAGAAAGCCTGCAAGATTTCATTAGAAAAACAATTTTTCCATTTGCACATAAATGTTTGGGAACAATACATAAATCCTATATATTAAAATTACATTTCAAAATTAACAAACTTGTTAAATTATTTCAAAATTCAGGTGTTAATTCCAATTAAATATATAATTAATTATCCATACCTCACCCCACCCCCCACGCAAGCCACCCACCGACCCCCCACCCCACCCCATAATTTTTTTTTTTTTTCAGAAATTCAAATATGAAATTCACACCCACCCGGACCCACCCCACCCACATAAATTTTTTTTTCAAAAATTCAAATCTGAAATTCCAACGCACCCGGACCCACCCCACCCCACCCCCACCCAAACAATATTTTTTCAAAAATTCAAATTTGAAATTCACACCCACCCGGACCTACCTCACCTTACATTCCAAAAAATTTCCAAATATAAAAAACGGGAAACCACACCCCCAACCCAAAATTTGTCACAACCAGTCACAACAGATCACAATTAACACAGAATTGGTCACAATCAATCACAATTAAGTATGGAGACATGCCTGTGTCTCCGTGCGGCACGGAGACATAGACAGTGTCTTTGTTAACAATCAGTCACAAACGGTCACAATTAACACAAAATTGGTCACAATCGATCACAACCGGTCACAATTTAACACAGAATTTGTCACAATTAACACAGAATTTGAGATCAATTGGCTTATTAATTGCGTTATAATAATAATCAAGTTTATAATTTCTAATATTGATTGTTAGAAATTTATTTCAATCTATATCTTAAACTTATATTTTGAATAAACAAATAAAAAACTCTCAATTAAGAATGTGTCATCTGTGACTAATTGTGATCAAGTGTGTATTCAAGGCGACTAACTGTGATCAAATTTGTGTTCAGTGTGATTGGTTGTGACCAGTTTTGTGTTAATTGTGACCGAATGTGACTTAAGTCACATTCGGTCACAATTAACACAAAACTGGTCACAACTAGTCACAGTACACACGTATTTGGTTACAAATGGTCACCACGAACAAATCTGCACACTAAAGACCAACACCACAACCCACGACCACTGACCACCACCTCCACTCAATTCACCACCACTACCACTTTCAACTCAAGTTTACCTTCACATATCAGGAAATCAGCGGCACCATTTGCAAAACACCAACCATCCCAAAACTCAAGCTAAATAACAAATCTGACGAAACAACTACCCACCACATCCAATCAAATAAATCATGCAAGTAAACAATGTGCAATTGGGCAAAATATCAACACTGTTGCGTAACACATCCAAGCAACACTACAACTCTCATTTTTCCAAGAAAAAACTAAAAATTCTTACAAACAATTCAAAACAGAACAAATTTAGCATTCAATCTGGGATCCTAAGTTACGAAATCCCTATGGCATGGAGTTTCATCAAGGAAAACACGTCGTTTCGAAATGGGCTTCTCTACAGTCGCCTCTTAACTGGCTCGTGTTTCTCCTCCTCATAGTCCTTGCATGTCCGCTGCCCAAATTTTTTCTCTTTGCTCTTCGCCGAAGCAATTGCTAAAATATGTATGTATTGTGTATGTATATTGACAGACCATAAATTAATTTACAAAAGAAGAAAAGGAAAACCCAGTTACTGAAATATCGGATCCCAACTTCGTTCAATACTTAGCCATTTAGAGGTGAACAAACATGTCTTGTCAAATGCCAGTACCTGCTTTTGATAATTGTACATGGAGGGCGGAATTCCTAACAATACTTTGGCCACCCAACCCAGTGGCGGCGACCGCATCAAGCTCAACGTCGAGGCAAGGTTTTCGAGACCACTGTCTCCACCCTCCGGTCAGGCGGCCCAAACTTCCTATTATCTGCTCTTTCCAACCGACCGATCAGGAGCTAGTGTTCGAACTGCTATGGGCATCTGCTTTCTTCGACGATTGTGCTCCGCCCTAGGAGGTTAGATGGGGATGGATGGTAGAGACTAGAGAGAGAAGGAAGAGTATGTAGAGAGAGAGAGAGAGAGATAGAGTTGGGGCTGGGTTTGGGATTAATCGGGTGGGGGTTATTAGGCCGATTAAGGTTTAATTAAATTTTTATTAATTACAATTAATAATTCTATTTAACACCTGATTTTTGTATTATAAACTTTATCACCTGATTTTTGAATTATAATCTTGAAAAGAAGGGTTTTAGGTAATTTTCTCTAAATGTTTCCATAGAAAACCACCAGAATACTCAAAATGAGTGGGCCCCATCGTGTATTTAAAAAAAATCCACTGGACCCAGATGTGTGAGTGATCTAGTGAATTTATGTTGATTTTGCTTTTGTACATAAAACAAATATCTTAGAAAAATAACGGTACTAGACACGAGCTTTTTTATTTTAATAAACATCCATGTTATATTTTACCGGTATAGTCGCGTATGTATACAAAGAATAATGTTATTTTGTCAGAAGAATTTGACCAAATGTAGTGACGGGAGATGATTGGATGAAAAAGTTAACTATATATAAAACAGCTCAATGATGAAATTCCATGTTACATTATGTCAACCATTATGTCAAATTTTCTGTTCACTAGTATGAATGGTGTATAAAATCGTGGGTCGGAGATGTGGATGTGTGGATCCTAATTACAGTGTGTACTTTTTCTCGACTGTAATATGACCTTTTGACGAGGATTGGATGGCTTGATGTTCAAGGTGAATTTTTATAATATTCTTTACATAGATCATTTTAATTTTTTTTTTCCTTCATAAAAGATATTAGAGACAGACGTGAGAATAGAAAAAGAGTGTAGTCGTGATTCTCCTTCATTATAGTAAAATAACTATGATAGTATTATTTTATTGAATAAAAAATGGCTAATAATTCGTGTTTTGTCATCATAAAAGTCAAATTATATGTTATTTAAAAAGCTTAAAGATACAATTTATTTCCATAATAAATTGTTATACAATTTTGTTAAATTATAATCGTTTAATTTATTACTTGTCAACAATTTCATACGTCTACGAAATTAGAAAACGAAGAAATTAAATAAACTTTTGACAACAAAATTGACATATAATTTGAGATAAACCAAAAGAGAAAGCAAGTTTATCTTACGAGACAGATGGAATAATAAATATGAATAAATCGGAAACTCAGATTAATACTAGAAATTGGATGATTCAGGCCGTGAGGTAATAAAAGAAGATAATGCTCGAATGAAAAGATAGGGTAATTAATACTCCATTTCTCCCATCTATACATTGATTGACTCACTTGTCGAGGGAGTATGTGTGCGTGAATTTGGTGCTGATTGCAGCAGTCAAATTCGCAGAAAAAGCCACCAAAAAAGAAACCCTTCATTATCTTGATGAGATCTAAAGGTAGAACACTTTTTGCCATTATATTTGAAAAGTCAAAACGACCTTTAGAAACTCAAAATTTATTTTTAGACTCTTTTGATAAATTTTATGCAAGTATTTCTTTTAATTAAATGAGTTTTTAACTTTCTATAAAAATTCTTTTGAAAACTAGTTTTTAAATAAAAATTAAAGTAATTTACTTCAAAAGTTTTTCTATAGAAATCAAATGCTAAATCATGCCAAACGGATCCTTATAAAATTTGATGTTATTGTTATTAGCCATCTTGTCAATTGTTGGTTAAGATCATATAGTATTAGGGACAAATTCATGATCGGATTAAAAAAATTTAAGTCAAGCTAATATATGAAAAAAAAAAAAAAAAACTACACTTAAAAAAACATATATAAGTGAAAAAAAAATAAAATTACTCATATAAATGACTAGAGGGGACCAAGTCCACCTAAATTTGTCACTGTATAGTACTAGAGAAAGACGTTGTATCTCACTGTTGCAAAGTGAAACAATTAATTAAAGTTGGGTTCTAGATGTAGGGGTATTGTGGAACCAAATTAAATTAGTTTCAAAGCTTTTTGTTTCGACTTTTTTTTTGGGGGGGGGGGGGGGGGGGGGGGGGGGGCTTAATCATCAATTTTTATTTATTTATGTGCTTATTGAATTACACAAAGAGGAGAAAAAGAAGATTATTTATTTACAAGAATTTCATTCTTTTAGATTATTAGCCATTTTATCAATAAGTGGTAAAAGAGATAGGTCATTGAAGTGAGAAACGGCTGTAAACTTCAGGGTCCCGTGGGATTAGTCGAGGTGCGCACAATCTGACCCGGACATCCACGATTATAAAAAAAAAAAAAAATTGAAGATAAATTTAGTTAATTTTATGGAAAATCTTGGAACAACATGATGACCTGATAAAATTCACGACTACGTGGATACTCTTCTAAGTGATCGTAATGGAAAAAACAAAAACAAAAACTGGTGTTGTACGGTAGAGGAATTATACGAAAAGAAAAATGCATAGAACAAAACTTTTCTTTTTGAAAAACTTGTGTACTTGAGGCATATAGATGAGACTGATTTTTGAGTACTTCAATAATTTTGAAGTCATGGTTGCGATGGATATGAAGTTTGATAACGAGGTACATCCTCTTAGTTTTATTAGCTCACTGTCAAATAATTGTGTGAAACTCTTTTCACATCTCCCAGTAATTTAGAAGTTGTTCTCTTTATGTTTTAGTTTTGTGTTTTGAGTTTTGAATTTATTTTGGGTTTTATGTTTTGACTGTCCATTTTGAGATTGTTGAAAATGTATTTGAGTTTTTTTTTTTTTGTAAATTTTTAACTTATTTTCAAAAATGCGTTTTCGAAAATAGGAAAAAGAATATTTTTTCACTGTTTTGAAAAATCAAAAATAGAAAATGACTTGAAAACGATAAAGAGAACATGCTATTAGCTTATGATAGTGTTTTCACTTTGAAGATGACGAAATAAAGTATGCTAAATGCAAAAAAAAAAAAAAAAAAAAAAGGGAAAAAAAAAAAGAAAAAAGAAGAGAAGTCCAGTTGTATGAAATTTTGTACTAGTTAATGAGTGATAAGGAAAGAATTGACTCAAAAACTCAAAGAATCTTGACAATCAAGACAAGTCAAAAAGGGACATCCAAGCAAAAGGAGCAGATTAGGAAAAATCGATACCACAATAAAGAAAGAACAAATGCAATGGTATACGCACCCGAGGGCAATATTTGTGTTATTCAGGGTGTTCACATTATCAACCTCACGTCAAAATTCTCACTAGGTGATTGATTCTAGTGTTGCATATCATGTTAGTTCTAGATGGGATTTTCTATTCATCTTGCACGAGCGGTCACTTTGGTTATGTAAAGATGGGAAATGATGTTCAACTAACAATTGTTGGAGCGGGAGATGTTTTCTTAAGTACTAAAACTACATGTAAGCCGATCCTCAAGAATGTGAGTCATGTTCAAGAAGTTCGCCTTAATTTAATCTTCGTGGGTATCCTTGATAGTAAAGTCTATCACAGCCCACTGGTGAAGAAAAATGGAAGCTCCCTAAAGGATCTATTGACGCAGTACATAAACGTGAATAATAATAAAATATTCTTATTCATAACACACGGAGTGGCGTTGCTTGAATTTTAGGGATAGTTGCAGCAAAAGCCTCAAACCTTTTAAATGTTAACAAACTTTCCCCAAACTTTTGATTTGTTGCAGTCGTGACTCCTAACCTTTCCAAATATTAAATATGAAGCCATTTTGGATAGTTTCAATCCATAATTCTGTTAGTTAATTAAAAATTTAATTTTGACTATATTTTTAATATTTTATAAAGGGAGTAAAAGAGTAATTTTTCATTTATCACATTAAATAATTAAATAAAAAATTAGAGAAGAAAAAAAACACATGCACCCTCGTCTTCTTTCTCTCAACACCATAATGATCTCGATTATCACTCCTGTATCTGTTGGGTTGCTCAGCACCATAACGATCTCGATTATTATGCTCAGCCCCTTGATTGTTATGTGCTTCCATTGAGTTGTTCCATTGCTGTCGCACTTTTGGAACATGTACCACATCCTTCTTTCCAAATGAAGAACCCCGATTAACAATCACACTGCCATCTCCACTTGTTGAATTCCCTACCTTCCCTACTAGTTGTTCTCAAATCTCTGTTGTAAGGGTCCAGTTTAAGGACTTCAATGGAAAATACTTTTCCAGTTTCATTATCTCATTGACTCTAATTATGATTATGAAGTAGTTTGTGCAGTAAAACATTGGTCCTGGGCAAGTCAAAATCCCAATCCAATTTTCGTTTTTTGAACCCCCAACTTCTCTTCCCCATTCTACAAACTCACGGCCAGTGTCACGCTCATCATCAGCCCAATAAGATCTCGGATTGAACTGAACCAGTGGCAGTGTACCACAAAGTAATCTTCCTGCTTCCAAGCTTGATTTTCCGTTCGTAAGCCGCCCATCCTATGACCTTCTCATGCATTTTGCAACGACCCATTTCCAACAGTACTCCTTGAAGACTGTCCATGTTGCCTTACATCGTCTACCAGACTTGAATGGTAACGGTCCCTCTTGTCCTCAGATGTTTCCCCACTCACCACCAGATTCTGTTTTTGGATCGAAGCCTCCTTCTGTTTCTGTGATGTGCCTGATGAAACAGGCCTTGCAGCCTGCAAAGCGGGGAAATCCTCACTCACCACCAGATTTTTTTTATTTCTTATTTTTATTTAATTATTTAATTTGATAAATAGAAAATTACTCTTTTGCCCCTTTTTAAAATACTAAAAATTTGGCCATTACATAGTCATTTTAAAGATCAATGATTCATGATTATTTAATTTATTTTGTAGGATACGTAAGTTTGGAATTGTGACAGTACTAGTTTGGGGATGAAACTGTGTTGCATCAATCAATTTCTAAAGACATATCACTATGATGGACCACCTTATGATATGGAGAGTATTGCCATTATTCCTTCTGATTACATTAGGAGGATGTAACTGTAACTACAAAGATATGTTTTTTTTGCCACGAATAAAGCATTATTAATTTAGAGAATTTAGGCTTTGAAAATTATTTCTTTGTTGGAAATTTTGAAATTTGTATGAGAATCCTATAATTTTTTGAGGAAGGTGTTATTTTATTTATTATTGATTTACAATTAAAAAAAAAATTAAAAGACTCAATACTCACGATATTAAAACAAAATCTAAAAGAATCAATCTCAAAACAGAAATTAAAAGGTTGAACACAAGATTTCTTCGGCCCAAGCCCCGGAGATTCGGCGACCAAATCTAATGCCTACATCTCCCGTTGAACATCCAAATAAGAGGATATTGCTCGGTTGCACTAACAGTAAAAAAAATTGCAGTCAATAGATTACACTGAGTTCAAGAATACAAATCAAAGCTACATAGATTTATCTTTTACACAATGCTTTGGATCGAACACATCCTTAAAGCGCCAAACAAGACAGATCACAAAGTTATGTCGAAACCCCTCACGAATCATTCGAACCACAAAGATTCAGAGTACAACACACTCAAAGAACCATTACTTCTCAACAATTAGAAGCAAATCTAAGAAATTATACTATTTACATGATCTAAACACTCAAGAATGTAAACCCTATGTAAGAATAAGGTTTCCTCTCGAAAGGAAAGAAAACAGACGCGAGAACCCAAAAGCCAAATAATGAACTGAATGAATCTCTTGCAAAACGTCTCACACAAGATATAATTAGAAGCATCTAGAATCTCATCCAATGGTAAGTGAAATGTCAAGTGTCAACAATCTAGCCAATGACCTCAATTAATAGAAATGTCACTTCTAGAAACACGACTTTAACATAATTGTTGGAAGCACAATTTTAATAGGCAAGTCACAGGTTCAAATCACAACAATCTCCACCTTGCTTTCAACAATTTGGTTTAGTGCAGCCAAGAGCAACATCATAGATTATTTTTCATTTGCTCCAAGTACCTGTAAACATTACATAGCATCAACAGATAACAATTTCAAACAGTTAAGAAACTTATTTAAAGGTATTGTCTTAGTTCTCATATCTGAAGGATTGAACTGAGTGGGTATTTTACCAATTTTCATGATCCCCTTTGATATAACATCTCTAATAAAATGATATTTAATGTCTATATGCTTAGTCCTATCATAAAATATGGGGTTTTTACTCAAATGTATGTCACTTTGGTTATCAGAATGCAGAATAGCACTTTCATCAACAAAACCCAAGTTCATTTAACAATCTACTCAGACATATTCCTTCTTTAACATCATCTGAAGTAGCTATATATTCTACTTTAGTAGAAGATAGAGCAACAACCTTTTGCAGTTGGAATTTCCAGCTTATAGCAGTTTCACATAAAGTTAAAAAATAAGCAGAAGTGGACTTTCTATTGTCCATATCCCAACAAAATTGGAATCAGAAAACCATTTTAACATAATTCTTTTTTTTATCCAATTTTAAACACAAGTCCTAAATTTAAAATACATTTAAGGTATCTTAAAAATCATTTTAATGCATGTCAATGTTCTTCACCAAGATTGCTAATAAACCTACTAAGTATACTAATACTATGTATAAGATCAGGTCTGGTACAAACCATAAGATACATCACAGAACCAATGACAATTGCATAGGAAATTTTTGACATTTTAATAGATTCTTCATCAGTTTTATGACAGAATTCAGATGTCAGTTTAAAATAATTAGAAACAGGCAATGTAACAGGTTAACAGTCAAACATGTTAAACATTTTCAAAAGTTTAACCACATAATCATGTTGATGCAAAAATAACATGTCTTTGTTCAGGGGCGGACGCAGAGGTTAAAAGTTAGGGGGGCATAATCGAACTTGCAAAAAAGTTAGGAGAAATTTTACAAATAAAAATTTACGTCCAAAAAAATCATACCCCATGTAATTTTGCATCCAAAAATTCACATGAGATATGATTTTTTCGGATGTAAATTTTCGAAGATTTTTAATATCATATTCCATATAAAACTTTCTAATCAAATGATAAAAACTATATTAAAAAATTTGTATCGAAAAAATAACAAATGTTAATAAAATAATTAACTTTTTTTTGAAGAAAATGCGAATTAGACATCTTTTTTAATATTAACGTTTGACGCATCTTTAACTATTTTTTATATATATTTGGACTATTCGATATGCCTATAATATAGTTCTCAAAATAAGTTTTGAAATGATATAAACAATTTGTAAATTCGATTAGCGTACGATCATCAGATGATTTTTAAAGTTAACATGTTATCGAAATTTTCAAAATACTAATTTTGAACGGCCTACTTTGACAAGTCATAACATTTACTATGATTGATAGTTTTGTACGCCATTAACGATGTAGAAAATTAGACCATGAGCACTTCAAAATGATATTAAGAATGTAATATTTCGATTTCGTTTTACATCTCATAATCACTTTAAAATTGAAATAAAAATATAGAATATTTAATTGTGGAAAAAAATTGGAAGCTAATGGGGGGCACTTGCCCCCCTAAGCCACCCCTAGGTCCGCTCAAATTTATTGCAGCTTGCAAGTAAAGTACTAAGTACAGAGAACTCTTACCTCCATTACCTTTATAGTACAAACAAACATCATAATTGCTCATTTGAAAATCATGTTTCAACATAAAAGTATCAAACCTTTTATACTACTGTCTTGTGGCTTGTTTAAGCCTATAAAGTGATTTTTTTAACAAACACACAACATTTTCAGGATTTCCCTTTACAAAACCAATAGGTTATCTCATGTATATCTTTTCATATAAATCACCATAGAGAAAAACAGTTTTAACATCTAATTGGTCAAGTTTCCATTTAAATTGAACAACAAGAGCAAGTATGCATCTAATGATGATATATTTAACAACATGAATATAGTCAATACCCTCTTTTTGAGTAAACATTTAGTTACCAATCTAGGTTTATACCTTACATTTTTATTTCCCCCTCACCTTCTTTTATCTTGAAGATCCACTTGCAGTCAATTACCTTTTGGTCTTTAGGTCTCTTAACCAATTCCCAGGTTTTGTTTTTAAGAAGTGAATTAATTTCATCATCCATAGTAGCTTTCCAAGACATAAAATCTTTACATTTTATATCATCATCATAGGAGACAGGTTCCTTTTCAAATTTATCTTGATAAGTAAATAATGAAACAAAATCATCATTATCAAACATTGCAGAAGGTCTAATCTGTCTCCTTTCTCTATCTCTTGTGAGTTGATATTCATCAAGAGATAGATGAGGAATGTCAGTTTGTTCTTCAGTTTCAGAAATATTGTCAATTTTAGCAAATAGTTTACTATCATCAAGGTCATAATCATCAACAGCAAGTTCAGGTGGTGCATGTGTGCCATTTGCAGTTAATGAATACTCCACCTCAATTTGAACATCATTTTCATTTAAATTATTTTCCTTTCTCTTCCAAGCATGGCATAATAGATTTATTAAAGATAACATCTCTTCTAATGATCACCATATAGCATTTTTCATCTTTAACCCATAGTCTATAGCACTTAACATTTTCACCATAACCCAAGAAAATACATTTAAGTGATCTGGGTTCAAATTCACCTACATGTTGATGAGCATATGCATCACAATCAAATATTTTCATGTGAGAATAGTCAACAGAATTTTTAGACCAAACACTTCCAGGCACATCAAAATTTAAAGTACTAGTAGGTGTTCTATTCACAAGACATGTAGCAGTTTTTACAGCTTCACTCCAAAATAGTTTAGGCAAACCAGAACCTAAAATCATGCATATCACTTTATTTAATAAAGTCTTATTCATTCTTTCAACCTTGCCATTTATTCGAGGTGTATAAACAACAATTCTATGTCTTAAAATGTTATGTTCTTTACAAAAATTGTCAAACTCATAATTGTAAAACTCCAAACCGTTATCTGTTCTTACAATCTTTATCTTATAGTCAGTTTGATTTTCTATTTGTGTTTTCCAATCCTTGAAAACAGAAAAAGTTTCATCTTTTGATTTTAATAAGAAAACCCAGGTTTTTTTAGAAAAGTCATCAATGATTAAAAGATAATATCTAAAATCAATTAAGGTAGACAAGGAGGCAGGACCCCATAGATCAGCATGCAGATATTCAAGTATTTGTTTTGATTTATGAGTTGTGGGTAAGAAATGTAATTTAATAACACACTGTTCACACAAACCAAAATCACCAAGATTTTGTTTCCAAAAATTCCTTTATTTTGTAAAGACTTTAAACTTTTCTTGCCAATATGGTCAAGTCTTTCACTAAAGTAAAGTTGTCAGGTAAAGCAGCAACAGTTAAACCATGTAAAGGCTTTGTATTTAGAAAATAAAGATCATGTCTCTTAGGGGTGCTAATGAGCAAATCATTAACCCTAAGAATTTGTATATGTCATTGATCCAATTTTATGTTAAACTTCATGTCATCCAACATTCCTAGAGACACCAGGTTTCTCTCTAATTCAGGCACATATTTGGTTTCCTTTAAGAAAAATACTTTGCCATTTTCAAGAAGCAATTTAATTGTTCCTATTCCTTTTACTTTACAAGTCATATTGTTTCAAAATCAAGAAAACATTTTTTATTGGGGCACATATGAAAGGAACAACCATAATCCAAAATCCACTCTTCACACTGTTTCTTCTCATTATTAACAAAAACTAAACCATTTTCAGAATTATTTTTATTATAGACTAAGGTAGCATTCCCATCGATGAAGCTTTTATATTTTGTTTCATTCTTTTTCTTGTAACAATCTTTAATAAAATGACCAATTTTTCCACAATAATAACATTTCTTACTTTTTGCCTTATTCTTGGATTTTTTCTTGCCATTCCACTTATTCCTATTTTCAGTTTGTAAATCATTTTCCTTTTACAAGTAAGTTGTCTTCATTGTGAATCTTGGACTCATGCTTAATTTCAAGAGCTTTGTTTCTTAAGGCACTAATGATATCATCAGTAGAAATCTGAGCCCTACCATATTCAAGAGCCACCTTGATGTCTCTATTTTTGTTACTAATGGAGTTTAACAAAACTACCACCAACTGATCTTTTGAAAGTTTCTCATCACAGTTGGCTAAGTCAATGGTCAGTTTAGTAAACATGTTCAAGTTTTCATCCAGGTCAATAGAATGGTCCATTATAAAGAAAAGAATTGTTTCAACAAAAAACATTTATTAGGGATAGTCTTAGTGACATATTAGGCTTGGAATGCATCCCAAAGTTCAGAAGCAGATTTGGTTTCACCAATTTTCCTCACAACATTATCAGATAAGTACAAGAAAATAGTACTCCATGAAACCTCTTCAAGTTCAGTTCTCTTAGCAGGTAGTAAGTTTGCAGGCCAACTATTATCAAGAGCCCTAGCAACTCTCATTTGCATCAAGATTGCTTTCGTCTTTAGACTCCATATATTAAAATTACAATTACCATCAAATTGTGGAACTTCGAACTTTACAAACACCATAGTTTAAAAACAAGTATGATGCACAAGTAGGGTCACAGAGCAATAGCAATTACAATTAGAGACTTACAACAATTTTCACAGCTCAAGAAACCACAGTAGCACACTTAGCAATACAAGATTTCAAGTTCAATCACAAGATCAATGAAAACATGCAAGACAAGCTCAATTAAAGAACACAGCAGAGATCACAAGCTATGTTTCACAAATCACTCCAATAAGATTCCCCAAAAACACACCAAAACTTGATTTATTTCAGATTACAGGAGCCTTGCAGGAGCTACTGGACAAAGATTAGTCTCAAGGGGTTTCAATGGTGTTGGTATGATCAAGAAACCCTAGAAAATTTAAAAGCTTGTACAGAAATAAAAAGGAAGGATCTCACCCAGTGAGTTAGCAAAAACTCGAATTCTTTAACTTGCCTTCAAATTTTTTTGATCTACAATAGATCGAGACTTTCTTCAAAGATCCAGATATTTTGTTCTTTTAATCTTTCCGCGAAGATCCAGGTATCGTGTTCTTTCAGTCAAGGTTCTATACCACTGAAAAGGCCCAATACACACGATATTAAAACAAGATCTAAAAGAATCAATCTCAAAACAGAAATTAAAAGGTTGAAAACAAGATTTCTTTCGGCCTAAACTTCAGAGGGTCGACGACCAAATCTAATGCCTACATCCCCCGTTGAGCATCCAAATAAGAGGATAATGCTCGGTTGCACTAATAGCAAAAAATATGGCAACCAACAGATTACAATTAGTTCAATAATACAAATCAAAGCCACAGAGACTTATCTTTTACACAATGCTTTAGATCAAACACACCCTTAGAGCGCCAAACAAGACAGATCACAAATTTATGTCAAAACCCCTCATGAATCACTCAAACCCAAAGATTTAGAGTACAACACACTCAAAGAACCCTTACTTCTCAACAATTAGAAGTAGATCAAAGATTATACTATTTACACGATCTAAACACTCAATAATGTAAACCCTATGTAAGAATGATATTTTCTCTCTAAAGGAAAGAGAACAGACGCGAGAACCCAAAAGCCAGAAAAATGAACTGAATGAATACCTTACAAAACGTCTTGCACAAGATATAATCAGAAGCCTCTAGAATCTCATCCAATGGTGAGTGAAATGTCAAGTGTCAACAATTCAGCCAATGACTTCAATTAATAGAAGTGCCACTTCCAGAAACATGACTTTAACATAATTGTTGGAAGCACAATTTCAATAGGCAAGTCACAGGTTCGAATTACAACGAAGTCCTTATTACGCCTAAACTTGTCTAGGCTCATAACGATTGAACTTTGACTTCTAAGCCATGTTACGTCTTACACCCTCTATTACCTTGATTATATCAAGAACTTCGATATCTTTGGATGCGTTGTTGTAGCTTTAGCAAATAGAGTAGATGTTCTTTTCTATTTGAAAGATGTCGAGGCACTAGCCCTGTAAGAGGGCATTTGTTTAGCTAGAAATTCAGATACCTCGGTTAATTTTGCATATGCTAGATATTGTAGGCACATATGTCAAAAGTAGGTTGTGGCACTTGCACCGCATACCCATATGGGGAATGAAGTAGCACATAAATAGGCTTCAGTTGTTACTGTTTTGAGTGTCAATCTGATTGTTCACTCGTTTGTATTTCACATATAGCAACTTAGGTTAATGAGAATTATGTTTTGGGGTCAAATAAAGAATTTCGAAATATGAACGTTAGTCTTTTAAAAGTTTCCATGCTTCACAATAGTAAGGAAGATTGAAAGATAAAAAAATAAAATTTGTGGGTTGAGTTATGAGAAATGTATTGCCTACCATATCATCAAACACCTCTATAAAGAATTTGAGGAAAATGTGTGATTTCACGTGAATTGTCTGAGGAAAATTAAATGGTATGGGGCAATCAATATCATTTTGTTTTTATATTTATTTGACTTCTACCTGAGATTGATATTAAAATTCCAATTTAATTCAGAAATATATTATGAATTAATTGACATATATTGAAAAACAAAATATTCTGTGTTACCCAAGAACTTACGATTGGATATTTTCTACATTTTCTCTCCGACTTAAAAAAAAAAAATGATTTTATGAATGTGTGATTACTTTGAACCTTCAAAAAAATTACTCTTAAATTTCATCGACGCTCATTTCACCATAGGTAAAGAATGACACATGCACAGAATACAAGACTTTCTCTTCTTGTCCTTAACACATTTACTCAAGCCATGTTTTTTAAAATTTGTTTGTGTATTGTCAATTTTCAAGAAAAAAACAAACTGACAAAACGACCTTGTGTGGTCGATTTACAGCTCTAGGCCTAACATGTTTCACCTTTCAAGCTGCATAGGCCAAGTTCTATATTATTTGTCCAAAACTTGTATTTCTTGACGCAATAATACAATGAATGAACATTTCTTACAAAAATGTGAGACATATTTTATTGGGATTATTCCATGGTTAATTGAGATTATTACATTATTATAGAAATTTCTTGTTGAATGTATAAATATAATAAATAAATTCTTCTTCTTCTTCTTCTTCTTTTTTTTTTTTTTTAAAGTAATTTAAACTTTAAACTGAAAATGTTTTATAAAAGGATTAATATTAGAAAATCTCCTAGAAATGTTTCCATTTGCGATATACCCTCATATCTATTGGGAATCGCAGAAAATCTCCCTATTTAAAATATTTTGTGCGAAAACTCCCCATACCGTCAATTTTTTTGTTAAAAACAATAAAAATGTTAGAATTTAAAAGTAATTATTGCAATTTCAATATCCAAACTTTTTATTCTTTTACAAATTATACTCAAATTTTTTTATATACCACCAACAATTCCAAACCTTTAAAACTTTATTTCCCATTCCTATGCACCTTCGGCACTATAATTTTCCTCCCCAAACTGCAGTCAATCGCCTCCACAACATGCAAACTCCATTAATCCTGGAAGCTGGAAAACAACCAAATTGGAAGCTGACATGTGCTAGACAGAACCACCAAAAGCAGCAGAAATCTGGCCAACCCACACCACGGGAAGCTGTTGAAAATTTTGAGGTAATAAAGAAGATAATGCTCGAATGAAAAGATAGGGTAATTAATACTCCATTTCTCCCATCTATACATTGATTGACTCACTTGTCGAGGGAGTATGTGTGCGTGAATTTGGTGCTGAATGCAGAAGTCAAATTCGTAGAAAAAGCCACCCAAAATTGGTGAAGGAAAAGAAACCCTTCATTATCTTGATGAGATCTAAAGGTAGGGCACTTTTTGCCATTATATTTGAAAAGTCAAAACGAGCTTTTAGAAACTCAAAATTTATTTTTAGATTCGTTTGATTAATTTTATGAAATTATTTCTTTTAATTAAATGAGTTTTTAACTACCTCTAAAAATATTTTTGGAATAGAAGATTCTTTTAAAAATTAGTTTTCAAATAAAAATTAAAGTAATTTACTCCAAAAAATTTTCTATAGAAATCAAATGCCAAACAGATCCTTATAAAATTTGATGTTATTGTTATTAGCCATCGTGCCAATTGTTGATTTAAGATCATATAGTATCAGGGATGAATTCAGGATTGGATTAAAAAAAATTTAGTCGAGCTAATATATGAAAAAAAAAACTACACTTAAAAAAAAACATATATAAGTGAAAAAAAAATTACTCATATAAAACTTAAATGACTATAGGGGACCGAGTCCACCTAAATTTGCCACTGTATACTATAGTACTAGGGAAAAACGTTGTATCTCAGTGTTGCACAGTGAAACAATTAATTAAAGTTGGGCTCGTAGATGTAGGGGGTATTGTGGGACCAAATTAAATTAGTTTCAAAGCTTTTTGTTTCGATATTTTTTTTATTTTTTTTGGGCCTAACCATCAATTTTTTTTTTTTTTTGAATTTTTTTTAATCGTGCTTATTGAATTACACAAAGACGAGAAAAAGAAGATTATTTATGGGAAATACACGTAAATAGCCTAAAATTGAAGCCATATTTCAAGAATGGCTTTTGACCATTTTAGAAATTTAAAGTTCCAAAAATACCTTTAATATAAAAAGTTTCAAAACAAGTCATTCTAATATAAGATAAATTTCATTTTAGTCTTTAAAAAAAATTTTAATTTAGGATTCGACAAATTCTTTTGAAATTAAAACTTAAATCTTTCATCATCAACTCTTTCCACCTTAATTGAGTCCAAAACATTCGATATTGATTTTAACTAATTTTGTATTTTTGCTAATAATTGTATTTTTGCACCCCCCCCCCCCCCGTAAAATGGTATCAGAGTTCTAGAGATCGTGGAAATTGAAAATATAGAGGATATAGAAACTGAAGTTTACGAAGGAATTGAAGGATTTGCCTCAAAATGAAAATTTGATTGGGAATTTTTTTTAAAAATTAATAAAACAAAATTAAATCTTAAGCCACCATGAGAAAATAGATTATTTAGTATTTTAGGTTCAGTTTTTAAAAGAAAAAACCTAATTATTAATGAATATCACGAAATAGAAAAAGTCATATATGTAAAACATACACAGGGAAAAATAAAACTAAATTTAATAACAAAAAGAAATATTAATGAATTATTAGGAAAATTAAAATAAGAAAAAAGAAGTAAAATATCTTATGTCTACCTTGTTGGAGTACAAATAATAATAAAATCATATTTTAAACAAGGAATTAATAGCCCTATAATACTTAATTTACAAGATGAAAGATGTGTAACTGCAGAAAATGGAAATTTACGAATAGTTAAAAGAAATTTAATCTATAAAAAATTAAAATTTACTTGTTATACAAGATATTGTGTTCATATAAATGATAAAAATCTAGATGATTGTTTTAGTCTACATTTTAAGATGCCTAATAAATTATTAAAATATGATAATAAAGTCTTTACTATATTATATTAAGGATTATATTGTTATACAAATAGTAATTATGGAAACATATATAAGGAAAAACTTTTTATAGAAATCGATGAAGAATTTAGAAATATAGGAGAAGCAATTCTACATAGAGAACAAGATATAGAGGAAATAGAAAATTTTGAGATATGACATGATGATACTATAAGTATTGATCAACCTTTAATACCAAAACAAATAACTTATAAAGAAAATAAGATAATTATTGGAAGTAGTAGTACCGCAAGACATAGTATTTCAAAAATAAAATAAAATAAAAATAGTAGTGTCTATGAAATTAAAGGAAAATTCTTTAATGGAAATAAATGGATAAATGAAAGTAGAATACTTATTGATACTGGAGCAAGTCAGAATCATATTTGCTCTCTTATAGATGAAGTAATTAAAAAGAAAAAAGTAGAACTCTATAGTTATAGAGACCTTGAAGGAAAATAAACTCTTGTGATATAATAGGACAAGTTTAAATTAAATTTGGAAGTTTATTATTAGATATAGAATGTTATATAGATAATAATATGAATTTTGACGAACATCCAATATTATTAGGAAATTCATTATTAGATAATCTAGATAATTATAAAATAGATAAGGAAGAAATTCTTACTATATATCAAGGAATAACTATATATTGCCCTAAAGAAAAATGAGTAGAGAAATAAAATTTCCAATAAGTGTATATATACAAATAACTGTATTCGAATAAAAAATAACTACTTGTGATTTAGTAGATACATGAGCTGAAATAATTGTTTTTAAATAATTCTTATTACCAAAATGGATAGAAAACAAACAACAATGAACTCTACAAGGAATAACTAGAGCAAAAAAATCATTAAAATACAAAAATGAAAATATAGAAGTTATCATAGGATCTAAAATAATAACCATAAAAAATGTTTATCAATATAATATAAATGATTGTGATATTATTCTAGGAAATGACTTTTCACAACAGCTCAGTCAATATAGTCAAAATATTTATATTATTCAATTAAGAACTACATGTGGACATTTACTAAAAATTGCTAGAGAATTTAAACCATTCAGAGTTCAGCGAGCTCAGCGTGGTGAAAAGATAAAATTTATACCAAAATTACTCAATTAGAACAATTACTCTTGACCAAATAAAAGATTTTTTAGCCAAAAATTATAATGATAATCCACTTGAAAAATGGGAAAAATAAAAAATTACAATTAAAATAGAATTACTTGTACCTACAATCATTATTAGAGTCAAACCGATGCTTTATAATCAAGAAGATAAAGAAGAATTTCAAGTACAAACTCAATAACTTCTTAATCAAAAACTTATAAGAAGAAGTAATAGTCCTCATAGTAGCCCATCCTTTATGGTTAGAAATCATGCAGAAATAAAAAGAGGAAAACTTATAATGGTAGTAAACTATAAAGAACTTAATAAAAATACTAAATTTGATGGATATTACCTACCAAATAAAGAAGTCTTAATAAACATAGCTAAGAATAAAAAATACTATTCAAAATTTGATTGTAAATCTGGATTTTGATAAATCAAGCTAGAAGAAAATAATATACCATTAACAACATTTAGTACCCCTCAGAGATATTATGAATGGATAGTTATGTCATTTGAATTAAAAAATGCACCACAGATTTATCAAAGAAGAATGGATAAAGTTTTTAAAACTTATAATTTTCTTATTGTTTATGTTGATGACATACTTGTTTGTTCAGAAACATATGAAGATCATCTTAAATATCTTATAAGCTTTGCTATACTTTGCTCAAAAGAAGGTATAATACTTAGTCAGAAAAAAGCAAAAGTAGCAAAAAATGAAATTGAATTTTTAGGAATGATAATAAATAGTGATAGAATAAAATTACAACCTCATATTTCAGAAAAATAATTTTGTTTCCTGATAAATTAGAAAACAAACAGCAAATTCAGAAATTTTTAGGATGATTTAAGTATGCTAAAGGATTTATAAAAAAAATTTGTAGAAAAAATAAATAAATTGCAAAGACTATTAAGAAAATCAAATAAATTAGGATGGAATGAAGAACATACTCTTTGTGTTAAAAATTTAAAAGAAAATTGTAAAAACTTACCTAAACATAGACTTCCTGATGAAAAGTATAAATTAATTATACAGACAGATGCATCAGATTTATATTAGAGTGCTTTATTAAAAATCGATTTAAATGAAATTTGTAGATATACTAGTAGAACATTTAATAATGCTGAAGTAAATTATTCAACCAATGAAAAAAAATTATTAGCAGTTGTTAAATGAATAAATAAATTTAAAATGTTTTTGTTACCCAAAGAATTTATTGTTCAAACTGATAATACTCAACTTAATGAATTAGTAAATAATAAATTACCGAATTCACCTCAACATAGAAGATTGCATAGATGGCAAGTGTTATTATTTTTTTTATAGTTTTAAATTTGAATATATTAAAGGAAAAGATAACTTATTTGCTGATTTCTTGAACATGAATCATGAATATGGGCAAGATTGAAGCATTTATAAAGGAATTACAAAATCTTCTAACAGATTTTAATGCAGATTATCTTGCTGTTCAAGAGGATCATTTTGATATTCGACAAACTTTGTGTGATTTATTTAACAAAGTTGTTGAGAGTGGAAAAAAGATTGAGAAATAAAACAATAATAAAGAAAAAATAGTTGAAAAATTAACAGAATGTTTAAACTTTTTTGTAACTTGCAGCCAGGAGTACCATCCTTTAGAAAAAGGTGAATACAGTCGAAAGACTAGTCACATCCCATTTCGGGAGATTAATACATCCACCTCAAGTAGAGATTCGAAATTTAAGAGAAATGACTCTCTTACCTCGCAAGAGGAAAAAAAATCATAAAAAAGGGTTCACAACAATCACCCGTCAGTATTAACAAATTGTTGAAAAAATTTACAAGTGGAAAAGGAGCCACTCACCTTTTAGGTGAAATATTCTTATCAAAAAGCACATTAGAACAGCCTACTGTTATCAGTGAATTTCAAGAAAATAAAAAATCATCTACTAGTTACCTCAAATCACCAAAGGGAATAATTACAACTCATCATGTTAGAACCAATTTACATCGTAGGAGAAGGAGTATTATGAATTCTCAGAATGGATATATAATTTCAGAGAAGGAAGTTCTCTTTATTTAACAGCCCTTCCAACGACGATTTATCCGAGGATTAGTGCAGTTCAAGGTGCAGATCCTATTATTGTTCGAAAATTGGCAACATTTGGATTTTAGATCGACTCTTCCCAAGAGCAGATCTAAAAGAAATTGAACAATTTGACAGAGAATTTATTAATTGTGTCAATAAAATATAGTGATAAACAACCAGTTGAATTGAGATTCTATACTATCAACCCTGAGTATAAAGAACTAGAATGGTATGGAGAACATCATCTTGTCACTATTCGAAAAAATAATGGAAACCTACTCAAGGAGATTCAGATTTTTAATGAGATTCCCACTATCAATAGAAAATGGATGATTTACAGGCCAACTCTTGGAATAAAATCAGTCTGTTCAATAATGCAGTTCTTTTATGGAGAAAAATACATGGTTTATGAAATGAGTAATAATTAGATCCTTATCTGTAGAGGAAACAAAGAATCAAAAATCTTTGAGGATAAGATTTGTGAAATTTTGAATGATCAATTCCTTAGAAGTGAGGAATGTATAAAAGAAGTTTGCAAATTGATGGGACATGTCCACAAATAAAGGACGATAATAAAGCAACATCACAAGATAGCACCATGTGAGCATTAAAGAAAGAGAAGACAGCTGTTAAAGCTGGAATAAAGTTGCCGACACTGGAATAAAAGTAGCAGACAAGTGCTTTGATTATTTCAACTACTTTGTAAAAATTATTGTACTTTTGCTTTTGTGTTGTAAAATTTCGATTGGCTAGAAGCTTCTTGATGAAATGCAAGTCTCTCTATAAATTAAGACTCTTCTTACTTGAAGAGGTATGACCAAAAAACGACAAAAAAGATATACTCTCTGAAAATGATTTTTGTAATCACTCTCTTAAAAGAGTAGAAACCACTCTTCGGAGTATCAATCTTTGTATAATAGCTTTCAAGCTATCATCAGATCAATAAAATCTTTGAGTTTGAAATAAATCTTTTATTACGCTTTTGAGTGTTGTTCTATACAGTGAGTCTGTTTGAGAGCTTTGAGTACCTTTGTGTCCGTTTTGCTGTGATGCTGTTAGACTTTGGCTAACTCTTGTGGCGAAGGTGACCAGGAACATATAACATTCATTCTATTTTGCGAAGCGTGGTAAGACCCTTATTTTAAGCTACGAAGAAATTTATTGTCTGAAAATTTGTTTGAAAATTATTATGTAAGAATTTTTATAGGATTGTATACTTTGAAGAACTTTTCATTATGGAAACATACGAATTGTATTATAGAATTGTACATTTTAGATATACTAATAGTATTGATTATAGTCACATAATAGATATCCCATAATAGATATCCTAGAAACTTATGATAGTTATACTAGAGGAATAAATTTCATAAAAAGAGATTCTACATGTTATCAAAAATGTTTTACAATTGCTTATTTTATGTTAAAAGAAATATTACCTAAACAAATAAAAATGATTATATTTTTCTAGTTAGATAATGAAAATAGTGAAAGAACATTTGAAAATATAGAGTAATATGATAATTATAATAATGTTGCTGAATTATATGATTTTGATATTAGTTTTGATGATAAAGAGTAGAAGAATTAAAAATAAATATAATTTAAAAAATCACATAAAAAACTTATAAATGAGAAAACCTATCTCGAACATATTACCACAAGAATATAAGAAATTAAAATTTAATCTAGCATTAAAATTTTATATATATATGATTAACAATAAACTAGATCTTGTTAAATTAAAAGAATATCTAGAATACACAACTATTAAAGAATAAAATATGTCTGGAATAACTAAAGAATTTTATGATAATAAAATAAAGATTTTAGAAGAACAAATAATAACCAGAAGAAATCGAAGAGAAATTGAAAAAGAAATTTTTAACTGGAACAAAATAAAAGAGAATTGATAAGAAATGAAATTACAAGAAAATTAAGAAGAGAAGAACAATTAAGGAGAGAAATAGAACAAATGATAAATAATATAGTAGTAAATCATTTAAACCTACCAGATTAATATGAGTTTACCAACAAAAATAAGATTTGGTAAACAAGAAATCGAAAATATAAGACTACCAATATGAAATTATCAAACTAGAGGATGGAATAAAACTATGTTTCAACTTTTAAGTTCACGGAGAAATACAGATGGATTATTAAATATGACAACAAATTGGACTAATGCATTCTTATGGCAACAATTAGGACAAATAAATACTAAATATATAGAATAAACAATTTAATAAAATTAAAGAACAAATTAATAATTTAGAAATGCTTGATGAAGCTAAACTTGAAGAAATTCAAAATCAAATATAAAAATTGCACAAAAAAATAGTATTAACAAAATTGCAACTTTAGAGGAAAAATTAGATATTATTAATTATAAAATAGATATTTTATTAGATAAACTATGATTTGAAAATATTAAACCACCTTGTAAAAAATTTAAATGATGAGTATGAATGATAAAATCAATTTAATTGAAAAATGTATAAAAATAATTGAAGAAAAAATTACTAGAGTTGAAATAAGTTATGAAGAAGAAAAAAAAATTACAAAATAATTTCTTAAGAATAGAAAATCTTTTAAATAGAATAATAGAAAATCTAAATAAAGAAAAATCATTTAAACCAGATTATACTGAAGAACTTAAAGAAGTAAGAAAGAAAATTAAAAAATATGAAAAACTAATAGAACTTGATGAATGATTAAAAGATGAGATAGAAAGATTATTAACTGATCTTAGAAAATAAGAAGAAAATCTTACCAAAAAAGAAGAAAAAAGAGAAGAAAAATTAACTATAGAGGAATAATGAATGAAGATATGGAAAACCTAATATTCGACTTAAAAGATTTAAAAATTTGTGAAGAAATAACTAAAAATCATATGGTTGGAAGAACATGAGGACCACGAGCAATTAAAGAAGAAGATTTTGGAGAAATTAGCACTGCTAGATATGAAGCTGAAATAGATCCTGGAAGATATGTTAATACTAAACTTGATTTAAAATTGGAAAAGAGAAAATGTATAGAGATCAATTTAAACCAGTATTAAGAGAATCAGGTCAAATGAAAATTATAGGATCATATTTATACCTAGATTGTGAATTAGATGTTAGAAAAGTTATTAATGAATGAAGTACTAATATGTTAGCACACTTTAATTATAATCGAAGTAATACCGATAATAAAAATAGAACTGAATATTTATTAGCAACTCTTAAAGGAAATGTAGCTAATTGGTACGACGGATTAGAAGATATAACAAAAGGAATTTGGAAAGATAGTATTGAAGCAAGATTTGAAATTACCATAAGTGAAGGTATAAATAGAGTTGTTACAAGAATTTATAGAGAATTTGTAAGAGAAGATTGGGTAAATGAAAGTACTAAATCTAAAACAGAAGAAATAGAAGATGCTAAGAGTAGAATGGAACATGTACAAATTTGTAATATGTGTTATCTCAATGAATATTGCTGTGAATTTAGTAAATATTATTATGTAATGTTTGGAAGTGGAAACGATAAAGATTATTATAAGGAAGTTTTTATTAAAAAATTACCACCACTATGAAATAATTATTTTTAAAATAAGATTAGAGAAAGACAAATTGGAAGAAATACAGAAGCCTATGCTTTAGGATTTATAATAAAAACTATAAAAGATGAAATAAGTTCAATGTGTAGCAATCAAATGGTTTATAAACAATCAGCATTTATACAAGATAGAATTTGTTGTCAAGATACTGAAGTACCAGGAAATTGGGGATGTTATGATTATAGAAGAAAAAGAAAAAGAAAACATAAAAAATTTAAAAAAAATATTTTAAACAAAAAATGAAATATTTTAAAAGAAAATATAAATCTTATAATGAAAAACCATTAGTTAAAAAACGATGTAAATGTTGGAATTGTAATGAAGAAGGACATATAAGCACTGAATGTCCAAAAAAGAAAGTTAGAGTACTAATTACAGATTTTGAACAAATTAGAAATGAATGTGAAGAAGTTAACTTTGAAGAAATAGAAACTGATGAAGAGATTTTTGAAGAAAAATTTGATTAGGATGAAATATCTAGTGAAAAAGAATAGAAATAGAAAAAAATAAAACTATTATAAGTTTGAGGACTCATTTTGCAATAAAAGACATATTTCACTAAGTGTAAAATTGACTTTTTAACAAAAGCTTTAAATATTAAATGTTGGCCGGCCATTTTTAATAACCTCCCATTATTTATTCCACTACGAGAATTTCATGTTTTAGATTATTAGACCTTTTATCAATAAGTGGTAAAAGAGATACGATATTGAAGATAAATTTTGTTAATTTTATGGAAAATCTGTGAACACCATGATGACCATGATAAAATCCACGACTACGTTGATGCTCTTTTAATGCCCTGTTTGATTGCACTTCAATTTCATGGAAGATACAAATTATATTCCATTTTCCACATTTTTGCATGTTTGATTGTCCAAAATTTCCATGGAATTGATTTTCCATCTTTCACCCACATGCTCACATTTTCTTGGTTTTTGAGGAAAAGCTTTTCCGAACTTTTTGGTGAGAAAAATGCATAGAATAAACTTTTCTTTTTAAAAAATTGTGTACTTGAGGCATATAGATGAGACTCCGGTTTCTGAGCACTAATTAATTTTGAATCAGAAGGTTGTGATGGATATGAAGTTTGACAAGTTTGATAACGAGGTACATGCTCTGAATACAAAGGGACATCCAAGCAAAAGGAGCATAGATACCACAATAAAGAAAGAACGAATGCAATGGTATATGCACCCGAGGGCAATATTTGTGTTATTCAGGGTGTTCACATTATCAACCTCACGTCAAAATTCTCACTAGGCGATTGATTCTAGTGTTGCATAGCACGTCAGTTCTAGATAGGGTATTCTATTCATCTTACACGAACAGTCACTTTGGTTATGTAAAGATGGGAAATGATGTTCAATATAAAGTTGTTGGCGCGGGAAATGTTTTCTTAAGTACTAAAGCTACATGTAAGCTGATCCTCAAGAATGTGAGACATGTTCAAAAAGTTCGTCTTAATTTAATCTTTGTGGATATCCTTGATAGTAAAGTCTATCGCAGCCCGCTAGTGAAGAAAAATTAATGGAAGCTCACTAAAGGATTTATTGACGCATGACATAAACGTGAATAATAATATATTCTTGTTCATAACACACGAAAGGGTGTAGCTAGAATTTTAGGGATAATTGCAGCAACAGTCTCAAACATTTTAAATATTAGCAGTTTTTTTCAAACTTTTGATTTGTTGTAGCCGTCCCTAAACTTTCCAAATTTTGTAGATGAAGCTTTTTTGGATGGTTTCCATCCATAATCTTGTCAGTTGATCAAAAATTTAACTTGGACTACATTTTTAATATTTTGGAAAGGGACAAAAGAGTAACTTTTTATTTATCCCATTAAATAATTAAATAAAAAAATAAGAAATAAAAAAAATACACGCGGGGAAGTCAAAATCCATAACTCAATAATTTTTTATTTTTTGAACCCCCAACTTCTCTTCCCCATTTTGCAAACTCGGCCAGTGCCACGCTCATCATCAGCCCAATCGGATCTCAGATTGAACTGAACCAATGGCAGTGGACCAGGAAAGTAATCTTCTTGCTTTCGAGCTTGATGTTCCATTCGCAAGCTATCCATCCTATGACCTTCTCCAACATTCTGTAACGACCCATTTCCAACAATACTCCTTGAAGTCTGCCCCTGTTGCCTTACATCAGCTACCAGACTTGAATGGTAACTGATGATACCTCTCTTTGCACCCCGAACTCGACCTTGGTCCACCACAATTAGCCCATGCGTTTGGTCCAGTGAGGTCGGTCTATAGGCCCGATCTCTATAGGCTTGGCGTTGTATGGCACCCGATCTCGAGCCCAACATGTTTTATTGGGCTCCTGCCCATAGACGAGGTCGGGCTCGAGACTGGTCCAGCTAAGTCCCTACGTCACGTGCTTCCCTCCAAGCGCACGTGACTAAAGAATAGTAGTTCGACTAAACCATTGGACCCCTCAGCTTACCATAAATCTCAGCTTTGCCTAAAAGTAATACAATCCTAGTACAACACAAACTCCCCCCAAAAAAGGGAATATCAGTCCACATAGGACTCTATCACCATCATATATAAATATGTGTCCCATCCTCATGATTAAGGTACGTTTTTAAATAAGCATTCAACATAGATATTCTCTTGGTCACTAGGCTAACTTAAGCATCGGAGGGGCTACGAGGACACACCTTGACGCCTTTGTTTCAGGTATTGGAGGCAAATCGGTTGGAGCTCTTCAAATCGGTTCGGGTTGACCCAGGTACGATTTCAAGCATCATCATTTGGCGCCGTCTGTGGGAACCCTGTGACAAAAAGCCATGGTTAATACATGTTCAGGACAACTCTTAGAAAGCTCATCCGCTCCTAACCAGCATCCCGCTATGGACGTTCCACCCCCGCATGAGGTAACGTCAGGAGAACCACCGTACCCGCTCACAACAATCACACCAGCCGCATTCGAGGAGCTTCGCCAGCAAGTGGCCACACTGACTCAGTTGCTGCAAGAGAGAAGCGCACCCCCGGTACCGTCCCCGCAGAGTGGCAATATGGCCCATGCTAGGGCTCCGGGTCCCAGCAACTACGAGGCCGGAACATCGGGTATACCCCAAGAACCTGTCGAGCCAAGATCGGTCGCAATAGATCCAACCGACTTGGCAAAAATTATTCAGGAAGAAATCGCGGCCGGGATGCTGCAGAGGTCAAGGGCAGTGGTTGGATTCGCCCCTAACACCTCATTCACTCCGGAAGTCTTGTCATACCCCCTGCCGGACCGTTTCAAATACCCCAGGGTGAAGGAATATGACGGATCCTATTAACCACCTGAACATATACACCGACGTCATGAACTTGCAGGTCGCACCTGATGCCGTAATGTGTAAAGCTTTCCCTCAGACGCTCACTAACGCCGCGATGGATTGGTTTTCCACACTAGAGCCCAACTCCATAGCCTCATTCTCGGACTTGGCTGACAAGTTCTCCGCTTTCTTTGCCAGTAGCAAACGCATCAGGAAGACAGCCGCATCACTCATGCAGATGCGTCAAGGACCCAATGAGACTCTTCGCAACTTCATGACAAAGTTCAACAAGGAAAGGCTTTTGATCCCAGATCTACACATCACAGCCGCGGTCTCTGCTCTGACGTATGCAGTTAGATGCGAAGCGTTCAAGATGTCCCTATCAAAGACTCCCCCGAAGACAATAACCGACCTGCTCACCAGGGCGGAAAAGTACATTAACATGGAGGAAACTATGTTTCCAAGGAGAGACGCCCAGCCGTTAAAGAGGCCCGACATGAAGAGGCCCCACGAATCCTCCCAACGTACAGATATCCCCCGAGGCCTACCAAGACAAGAAGCCCACCAGACATCCTTCACTCGATTGAACGACACGAGATCGAACATCTTGATGGAAATCAAGGACCTCAGAGAGCTGAAATGGCCCCCCAAGCTACAGTCTCCTCCCGAAGCCCGTGACAAGAGTAAATACTGTGATTTCCACAGAGACCACGGCCACACGACGGAGGGATGCTTCGCCTTGAAAAGGGAGATCGAGTCCCTCATCAAGAGGGGCCTCCTGGGCTCATATGTAGGTAGAGACAAGCGCCCCCAAAACAGTCAGAACAAGGGGAGGCCACCGGGCGACAAAAGGGATCAGCAACCAACTGCGGGAACCATCAACGTCATCGTCGGGGGTTCAGCCTCAGGAGGAGACTCCAACAACGGACGTAAGCAGTACGCAAGGTCGTACCCCCTTGTCTCGAGTCTAGACATGGACACTATGGAGGACATAACTTTCGGAGCGAGGGATCTGGAAGGCGTGTCGTTTCCGCATGACGATGCGTTGGTTATATCGGCAATCATCGCTAACTTTGAAGTAAAGAGGATCTTGGTAGACAACGGTAGTGCGGCAAACGTGCTATCACATGAGGCCTTCGAAAAGATGGGCATCTCGACACAGCAGCTCAGGCCGGTGAAGACGCCTCTTCAGGGATTCGGAGGAGGTATCGTTGTCCCAGTAGGCGTCGTTAACTTACCCCTCACCTTGGGGTCAGGAGGAAAGCAGGTAACCCAGATCATAGATTTCCAAGTGGTTCGCACACCTGTGGCCTATAACGCCATTCTTGGCCGACCACTGTTAAATGGTATCAAAGCGATTGTCTCAACATTCCACCTTGCGGTGAAATTCCCTACAAACAGAGGGGTCGGAGTGGTTCGCGGGAACCAGACGATAGCTAGGCAATGTTATATCACCAGCGTTAAAGAAATCAGGTCGGACGTCATGCAGATAGCGGAGACGGAACTCGAGCACGACCACTGGGGGAGGCTAGTGCCAGTGGAAGAAATGGATGAGGTCGAGCTCGAGCCCGGCAAGAGGATTACAATTGGCCGAAGTCTGGACAGCACGACAAAAGGTAAACTCATCGATTGCCTGGGCCGCCATGCTGACGTATTTGCTTGGAGCGTGGAGGACATGCTAGGAGTAGACCCCACGATCGCCGTGCACAAACTGAACATAAACCCGGGTGCAAGACCAGTAAAACAGAGAAGGAGACAGTTTGCGCCCGAACGCAGGGAGGTCATTCAAGAGGAAGTCGCAAAACTCATGAAGGCCGACTTCATACGAGAGGTACAGTACCCGGATTGGCTCGCGAACGTGGTCCTAGTCAAGAAGGCCAACGGAAAGTGGCGTGTCTGCATCGACTTCACCGACCTGAACAAAGCATGCCCCAAAGACAGCTACCCCCTGCCCCGAATTGACAATCTTGTGGACAGTACCTCGGGGCACAAGTTATACAGCTTCTTGGATGCTTTTTCCGGATACCACCGATTCGGATGTCAGAGGAAGATCAAGAAAAGACCTCGTTCATGGCAGACTCAGCCATCTACTGTTACAAGGTCATGCCATTTGGGTTGAAGAACGCGGGGGCCACATATCAAAGACTCGTCAATAAAGTCTTTACGAACATGATCGGAAAGAACGTTGAGGCCTACGTTGATGATATGGTTGTAAAGAGTAAGCAGGTAGACTGTCATATAGCTGACTTGGAGGAGGTATTTGCTACACTACGGAAATACAAGATGAAGCTAAATCCTGCGAAATGTGCCTTCGGGGTGGCATCCGACAAGTTCTTAGGGTTCATGATCACCTATAGGGGGATAGAGGCCAACCTCGACAAGATAGAAGCATTGGTTTCGATGGAGCCACCAAGGTGTAAGAGGGATATTCAGAAGTTAACAGGTCGAGTTGCAGCACTCAACAGGTTTGTGTCTCGGGCGGTGGAAAAATGTTTCCCGTTCTTCAAAATGTTGAGAGGTAACCAGAACTTCGAGTGGAACGAAGAATGCAAGACCGCTTTTCAAGAGCTGAAAAAGGTTTTAGCAACCCCGCCGGTCCTTGTCAGGCCAGAATCGGGAGACACGCTGCTACTATACCTGGCGGTCTCGGAAAGTGCGGTGAGTGCGGTTCTAGTAAAAGAGGTCGGTAGGGTCCAGCGACCCATATACTACATAAGCAATGTGCTCCTAGATGCAGAAACTCGGTACACGCTGGCTGAGCAGCTTGCTCTTGCCTTGGTTATAGCAGCCTGAAAACTTCGCCAGTACTTTCAGTCACACCCAATTGTTGTCCTCACTAACCAGCCCCTAAAGAAAATACTCCAGAAGCCGGATGTTTCGGGGAGATTACTTAAATGGGCGATCGAGCTAGGGGAGTTCGACATTGAATTCAGGCCAAGACCAGCGATCAAGGCGCAAGCGTTGGCAGATTTCATCGCGGAGCTTACCCCTAGATCTCGGGGGCCACATGTCGGAGACCCGATCTTGACCTCTGAAATTTGGAAAATATATGTTGATGGAGCGTCGAATAGTTCGGGGTCGGGTGCAGGAATTATCATCATTGACCCGACAGGAGCAACTGAAATTCAATGTGCATTCAGGTTCGAATTCGAAGCCACCAACAACGAAGCGGAATATGAGGCCGTCATCCTAGCACTGGAGTTGGCACACAACCTCGGGATAGAGAATGTTAACGTATTCAGCGACTCCCAAGTTGTGGTCGCCCAGACCGATGGCACCTTTGAGAAGAAAGATGAAAAGATGAGCCTATATTGTTTGAAGGCGCATGACTTGCAAAGGAAATTCAAGAGCTGCGAGATCGCAAAGATTGCGAGAGCCGATAACTCAAGAGCCGACGCCCTGTCCAGACTTATGTTCATGGGAACCGATGGACTTGACAGAACGGTGCACTTGAAGATGGTGACGGAGTCCAGTATCAACCAGAAACCCAGTATCGTGGACATTGATGACAACCCTACTTGCATGGATCCGATAATGGAATATTTGGACAACGGGAACCTATCAGCTGACCCCCGACAGGCGAGAAGCATTAAGGCTAGAGCAGCGAGGTATTGTATTATCAGAGGTTTGTTGTTCCGTCGAAGCCTTACTTTACCCTACTTGAGGTGCCTGAAGCCCTCCGAATCTCTTCAAGCCTTAGCAGAGGTCCACGAAGGCGTATGTGGAAATCATCAAGGGGCTCGAGCACTAGCATACAAACTCATAAGATACGGATACTACTGGCCTAACATGAAGCGAGACGCCTCAGACTACGTCAAAAGGTGTGACAAGTGCCAAAGGTTCGGCAACGTCATACGTGCCCCTGCCGAAGAGCTAACGCCCATTTCCTGCGCTGCGCCATTTGATCAATGGGGAGTTGACATCCTTGGACCTTTTCCGTTAGCCAGGAGTCAGCTGAAGTTCGTTATTGTGGCGGTTGAATACTTTACCAAGTGGGTGGAGGCCGAGCCGTTGGCAACCATTTCAGAGCCGAAAGTTAGGTCATTCGTGTGGAAAAACCTTGTTTGTAGGTTCGGAATACCTAAGGTACTGATAACGGATAACGGAAGACAATTTGATAACGCACAATTCAGAAGTTTCTGTAACAACCTCAGGATCGAGCATCGACTGACATCAGTCTCACACCCCTAGAGCAATGGCCTTACTGAAGTAACCAACCGGATCATACTGCACGACCTTAAGACCAGGATCGGGGACGCCAAGGGGAGCTGGCCAGAGGAGCTCCCCGCCATCTTATGGGCATACAGGACTTCTCATAAGACAGCGACCGGTGAAACCCCATTCATGTTAGCTTTCGGTGTAGAAGCTACGGTGCCCATCGAAGGCGGCATCCCGACACAAAAGATGATTGAGCCATATATCGAAAGGCAAACGACCGAGCATCTTGACCTACTTGAGGATGTGCGGGAGCAAGCTTCTATAAAGACCGCAAGCTATCAGAGCCGAACAGCCAAGTATTTCCACGGTAAGGTGAGGCCGAGGAGATTTAGAGTTGGAGACCTAGTGCTTCGGAAAGCTGCAGCAGCTGGCCACCCACCGGGCAAGTTAGGAGCCGCATGGGAAGGACCTTACGAAATCATACGAAAAGTACGAGACGGGGCATACAGTTTGAGAGACACCTTTGGAAAGCCACTCCCTAGGCCGTGGAACGCAGACAACCTAAAGATTTACTATAAGTAGTCAGTATAGGCGGGCGTCAGTTACTCCGAGTTTTGTTAAGTCAGTTTTTCTTTTTATGGCCTGTGTGCCCAAGTACTCTTAATTTCTCGATATGGCCTATATGCCGTGTAACATCAGTTATTTTAGAACATTCAAGTCCATTACGGCAGCCAGATGTCTCCAACAAACACAAACCTACAAACACCGACCCCGATCTTAATCGGTATGAAAACAATTCTTGTCAAAATAAAAGGTCGAGATCAAGCTACTTGTGCCATTTATCAGCCAAGTAACACGCTCGAGCTCGTTTACAATACACGATCGAGCTACTTGTGCCATTTATCAGCCAAGTAACACGCTCGAGCTCGTTTACAATACACGATCGAGCTACTTGTGCCATTTATCAGCCAAGTAACACGCTCGAGCTCGTTTACAATACACGATCGAGCCACTTGTGCCATTTATCAGCCAAGTACACGCTCGAGCTCGTTTACAATACACGATCGAGCCACTTGTGCCATTTATCAGCCAAGTAACACGCTCGAGCTCGTTTACAATACACGATCGAGCTACTTGTGCCATTTATCAGCCAAGTAACACGCTCGAGCTCGTTAACAATACACGATCGAGCTATTTGTGCCATGTTGATGCCAAGTAACACGCTCGAGCTCGTTTACAATACACGATCGAGCTACTTGCGCCTGAGGCCATGTAACACGCTCGAGCTCGTTTACAATACACGGTCGAGCTACTTGGCCCAGAAATCGGCCAAGTAACACGCTCGAGCTCACTGGTGAGTCAGGACTCGGGCATCTTGGCCAAAAATCGTCAAGGCACCACGCTCGAGCTGAACGACAAAACCCCGACATCGAAAAATTCATGAATAAACGCGCGAGGTAAACTACAAGAGATCGACTTTTCATTAATAAAGCCACCAAACGGGCATATGTTATATTCAGATTTCAGAATACATTGAGTTCTCAAAACAAAAACATAAAAAAAACCTAAGTCAAAATGACGAACTCTAATCGAGATCGGTGGCTTCGGCGGGGACTTCGGCATCCGGGGCCTCCCCACTAGGGGTCTCGACCTCTTCCCCCTCATCATCGTTACCATCCTCGGCCTCCGATGCTGATAACTCGAGCTCAGCCACACGGTCTGCTATCGACCTGAGCTCGTCTGTCAACGGCCTTAAGTCCTCAGGCAGTTTTGCCCTCAGAAGTGCCCTAGCCAGTTTCGGGCCGTAAAAATAAGAACCCGACCCATACTCCTCGAGCAGCGCCTTATGCTCATCAGAATTCTTGAATTCTTCAACAGCTTGGGCCCGAGCTCTCGAAAGCTCGTCCTCGAGTTCCTTCTTCTCACGCTCGAAGTTCGTGGTTGCCTGCTGAAGCTCGAACTTGGCCTCCTCGGCCTCATCCTTCAAGGCCCCGATCTCATCCCGGACCTTCCTCGTTTCAATTCGTGCGAGGTCACGTTCGACCTCGAGGTCTCTAATGAGGTCGTCCTTTCGTCCCAGTTGAGACTCAAGCTCGTCGACCCTTTTCGACGACTCCAGGCTCCTCAACGATAAGCCTCGAGCCATGCTCAACGCCTGCACGTGAACCCCGATCAATATCAAAATAAACTTCTTTAAAAAAAATGGCATACCTTCAGCGTCGCGATCTCCAAAGACCGAACGCCCTGGCCCATATCGACCTCATCCCTGTACTTCGCAACCATCGACGGGATAAGGGGGGATCGGGCATGATCCTCGAGCGTGCCTGGAGGCAAGGGCTCGTCCTCCTCCAGATCAACGACCTCAGGAGTGCCCCTGACGGAGGAAGGTCGGGGAGATGGTCTCGGGGGAGGTCCGGGGCTTCTCGAGGATTCCCCGGCCCACTGGGGACTCGTGTGGGCCCATCACGAGGCCTCTTCTTGCCCTTAGATGGGGCTGGCGGTTTCGGGGTCGGGCCCCTGGATTTCTTGGTGACATTGCCAAGAAGCGCGGCGGGGTTAAACGACATCTCCAAATCTGAAAAAGAACAAAAAAAAAAGATGCAAGGCATTAGCTCGATCTGTGTTCGAGATAGTAGGGGCAAAAACAACAGAGGAAATAGCTTGTACCCTCGAGTCCCCTTATGTTTGCGAGGTTGGGGGTGTCGTCTTCAAGCAGATAATCGACCTTAGCCGCCAAGGGCTCGTGATTAACTAACCTGAGCCTATCCCTCTCCAAAACCTCAAAATAGGCCTGACCCTCGTTAAAACTATCCTTATCGGGAACCGACCACATTGGTCTGAAGGGGTGATCAGGGTTCGAGGGCCTTACGAAGAAGTACCTCTCCTTCCAACCTCGAAGGGAACTCGGGGTACTGGGTGTCCTAAACCCCCCTTTCGCTGATAAATAAACGAAGCAATTATACCCCGGCGAGTACTTAAGGTCGTAGACCATCTTTAGGAGGTCCATCCTAGGCTCGACCCCGAGGCATCTACATAAAATAAAGAAATATACGAGCAACCTCCACCCGTTAGGGGTTAGCTGACCGGGACAAATGAAGTACGAGGTTAAGAAGGTGATAAAGAAGGAGTGAAGGGGCCACCTGAGCCCGGCCTTAAGGGTATCCCTAAAAAACGTTATCTCCCCTTCCCGAGCATCCAACACTGTCTCGTGGGGCTCAGGGGTCCTGATGTCGCACTGAGGCATGACCCCGAACTCTCTCACTATCTTAATAATCACGTGCTCCTTGTACATACTAGATATCCTAGGGTAAGTCAACACAGACTCGAGCCCGGGTTCAGAGGTTATGGGTACTGCCACAGGGATGAGGGAGGAGGCATCGGGGTCAGGTCTACTATGGTTCGAGCTCCTAGACGATTGGTCGCTGCCACTATCACTCGACCCCTCACTACTGCTACTCGACATTATAAATAAATAACTTAAGAGCTCGAACACTTACCTCTCAAGGTCGACGCTAACAACACACTATATGCCCCCGAACTCGATCTTCAAGAAGTTGAGAGTAAAAAGTGAAAAAAATGAGTGGTAAAAAGTGGGGTATTTATAGGGGCCTGAGGAAGGTGAAAAGTCTTTCAATCCTAGGCGTCGGTTCATGCCACGTGTCGTCAATCCTGGTTTTTTACCTGCAGACCTACACGATGTTGACACGTGGCGGCCCATCAGGGCCCAGTAAACCGAGCCCAATTCCACAACATTTCAATGCACCAGATCCCGCCATTCGGGGTTGCCCAATTATCGACGGGCTCGATGCACGGGGGCCTGTGATGATACCTCTCTTTGCACCCCGAACTCGACCTTGGTCCACCACAATTAGCCCATGCGTTTGGCCCAGTGAGGTCGGCCTATAGGCCCGATCTCTACAGGCTTGGCGTGTATGGCACCCGATCTCGATCTAGCCAGCATGTTTTATTGGGCTCCTGCCCATAGACGAGGTCGGGCTCGAGACTGGTCCAGCTAAGTCCCTACGTCACGTGCTCCACTCCAAACGCACGTGACTAAAGAATAGTAGTTCGACTAAACAATTGAACCCCTCAACTTACCATAAATCTCAGCTTTGCCTAAAAGTAATACAATCCTAGTACAACACAAACTCCCCCCAAAAAAGGGAATATCAATCCACATAGGACTCTATCACCATCATATATAAATATGTGTCACATCCTCATGATTAAGGTACGTTTTTAAATGAGCATTCAACATAGATATTCTCTTGGTCACTAGGCTAACTTAAGCATCGGAGGGGCTACGAGGACACACCTCGACGCCTTTGTTTCAGGTATTGGAGGCAAATCGGTTGGAGCTCTTCAAATCGGTTCGGGTTGACCCATGTACGATTTCAAGCATCATCATTTATGATTTCTTTGCTTTTTGCTTTTTTTTTTTTATTTTTTATTTTGTAATTCTATGGAAAAATGAGTTATTTATTTAAAATAATATTTTATTTTCAGCATAAGTATCTAACCTTGTTTGATTCTCATTTTATTAAAATACATTTTTTTCTCTTTCTTTTCATCCACACATTCTTTAATAAAATAATATTACACACAACTCAAAAACTTTTACTTCATATTTAACTATACATTCTCTATTAGTCTACTATTTCAAAATGCATTATATACAAAACAGTGGGGCCCAAACATACTCTTAATTTTTATTTTTATTTTGATATTTTCAATTAAATTTATTAAAATATTTATATTTTTACTATTTCTAACTGAATATTCTTAATTTAGTTGTTATCGATGGAACTTTTTGTAGGTAATATTTAAGTTGTTAATTTTTTACTACTCTATTTAACGGCAAAACGTCCGTTACTAATCTTATTTACTGTTTTGCAATGACATGTTGTTACGTAAGAATTTTTTTTATTTTTTTCGGCAGTAATATAAAATTGTGTTGAAAGAGAAATACTACACGACGTTATTGAAGCGTTTGTAAAATTTTGGTGGCAACTCCCTCTACAAAACTCATTATATGCAAACTAATGTTATAAGGGTTGATCCCAAGAGCCATTGAAAGAAAATAGGGAAATCTTCATAATTAAGAAGTTAAGTTTCACACATTTCAAATTTAAGAGATGATGTTTAAAATTTCAAATTTTTTAAGGTTTAAAATTTCAAATCTCAATTTTTTTTTAAAATTAATTAAGTAAACATATATTTTATTAATTAAATATATTAAGGTCATAATTTTATATAATTTGGTCACAAATTATGTATAATTGATCACAAATCACAAATTTTATATGTCAAAAATTATTTTACGGTCACAATTCAAAAATTTCATGTCTCAATTTGTTCATTGGTCACAAATCAGAAATCTTACAAGTTACAAATTATTTTACGATCACAAATCAAAATATCACAACCAGGCCAAACTTCACAGCAACTTGGATGTCGTGCCCAACCACCACTAACTCACTAGAATGCCACATCAATATCATCGCCGCCACCACAACGAACATCAAAACCATCGCAAACTGGACGAAGTGGCCACCGCGCTCATCACCTCTTCGATCCCAACACCTAATAGATTCATCCAATCCACCATACCTCTCTTTCCCTCACACATCACAAGTCCAGCCACCGACGATCCCTTCACAAGCAATTGCACGCCGCACGTCGCGAACAGTACTATGATGACATTGTGTGCTGTTAACAGTATCGCGGCAACGACCGACTCTTTGAATATCGACCACAAGTCTGGCTGCACATGCGGCTGTGGGTGAGAGAAGAGAGGAGTATGAGGTTTAGAGAGAGAAAGAAAGGAGAGATGTAATTAGGGTTTGGAATTGAAATTGTGCAGGATAGATTATTAATTAATTTTATAATATTATTATTATTAATATTAAAATTTTGAATTAATATCTAATTTTTGTATAAATAAACTTAAAATCTGATTTTTGAATTGTGATCTCTAAAATTCTGGTTTAATGTAATTTCTACGACAAAATACGCTCAAAGCTTGCTCTTTTATGGAACCAAGATTGCGTTTAACGAAAGGCCCAACGAGGATATGAATTAAAGTTTATTGACTTATTCTAGTGGACTCTAAATATAATGTACATTAATTATGGATGCTAGCTAGGCATTGGACATAATACCAATGCTATTTTTGACAAACTTTAGCTATAATGTACATTAATTATGGATGCTAGCTAGGCATTGGACATAACACCAAGGCTATTTTTGACAAACTTTAGCTATAATGAATTTAATAAAAAATTTGACAGAATTTTCTCGAATTTTCTCTATAAATTAGTCTGAATCAACCTAAAATGCGCAAAACTTTTCCAAACATATAAATATGATGACACTGCAAACCACTTATAGGGCTGCAAACCAATATTTCTCTTTGGCCTAATGTTAAGTCCATTATCAGCCTAAATTAATTGTCCAAATTTTGGAGCTTAAGGTTGTAGGGTTCAACTGTGTCAAAACCTAAAATCCAACCAATTTCATCTCCAAAAATATTTCACTCTCACGACTGAAACTCAACAAGAAATCTGGACATTCAACCGGTAAATCCCTTCACGTTTCAACAATTATTTTCCTTTGATTTCACCACCATCATCGTCAGTGGCGGACCCAGCACCCGGCCAGCCACGGAGGCCGCCCGTGCTGGATCCGCCGGGAAGAATATTTTTTCTTTCTTTTTACTTCTGATAAACGTTTTAGAATATATACCTGGTAATTTGTTTCATTTCCTAACATTCATTGTAGCTCAGCTGGTTGTAGCTCCTTTTGCATATAGGAAGTCCCAGTTTCGAGTCCCTTTCCACCATTTTATTGTGAAATTTTTTAATTCTTTAATTTGAAGTTTTGAACCAAAATCAATTGGGAAGGGAAGACTCGAAATTGAGACCATGGTTTTGGATGTTGAGGCTTTGACCACTGTGGCACACATTGGAGTTGAGAATAATCTTACAAGAATAATATATGTTACATTTTGTCGGGTTTAATGCAATTCTAAAAATTTGAACTCGTGATCTTCCTTTGAATTATATAAAACTTGGCCCCAATATCATTTGATGAATATTTATAATTTTTACAACAAAATTATATATGTTCAATTTGAACAAAATAATTATTCTATTTAAATTTTAAACATTGTTTGATTTCTTTTTTTTTTCAACCGCACATTTTTTAATAAAATAATATTATATTAAAATTCAAAACTTTTCCTTATTTTTAACCACTTATTATCCATTAAATCACTATTCCAAAATGCATTTTTTGCCAAAAAAAAAAAAAAAGACATCAAACGGGGCTCCTAATATTTTATTATTGACAACGGTAGACGATCCACGGCCGCCCGTGCTGACTCAAAATTCTGGGTCCATCACTGATCATCGTCTAATCCTTTTGACATTGCACAGTTCTTCCAATTTCAAATTAAACTCCCGAACCGGTAAATCTTTATCGACAAAACTCGGTGCAGGTAACTCATTCGAAATTAATTTTCAGCTTTCTGAGATTCAATAATCTCTGTTTCTATTCAATATATATTCATAAAAAAGAAGAGGAAGAAGAAGATAATGAAATTTCTATGTTTAATGTCATACTTCAATCCTTGTTTTCCATAACTTGCTTCTCATGACTGAGATTTATGAGTGTAGATAAGAACACTCGAAAACCCGAAGTTACCTTCAATTTTTCCTTGTCAAACGAGACATAGCCCAACCTCTATTCTTCCTCTCTCGCCTTGAATACTGTAGCATGAATCACTATTTGCATTAGATTTCATTCTCTAGCATCAATTTTGGTTGAAAATCACAAAAATGTAAAACCAAAGTTTAATTTTCGCAAGCCAGGAACTCTCTGTCTCTCTCTGCGTGTAATGGATTTGAAAATGGGGGTTTGACAATAAATATGAAAATTCACTTTTTTAAATCTTAAAGTTTGGCCAAACATGTAAGTTAGTCCCTTACTTGATTTTAATTCCTTCACCATCCCTAAAGTTTATGTATTCTTCAAATTAATTATAATTTAATTTCTAATTTTATCATATTGGCCATAAACATTCAAATTTTGATATATTGGATATTCGATCCGATAATCCGACCCGAAATTAAAGAAATTAAGAAAAAAAATCAATGTTTGGAATCGGCTATCTTTTTTTCCAATTTTTCTAATTATTAACAAAACGGGGTTAATAATTATAAATTTTTCAACTTTTTTATTTTTTGAATTGAATGACTTTTTTTTTTTTTTGAATTCATTTATTTTCTCATTTACTTATTTTACTGACAAAATAACACGTTATAAAAAATATTTTATCGACTCAATTATTTATAACAAATCGGATCGAATGAACATATATCCATATTTGATTTATTTAGCTAACGGATTATAGAATTCAGATAATTCTCGAATTATCGGACTGAGACCTTAAATCTATTTCTCATTAATTTCATCGAATTCAGATCAAAATCCAATTCATTAAGAGTTCTAATCACTTATCCATTCAACACATACTAACCAAAAGCTAAGTCCAACCAACACGATTATTTTAATATTATATACTCTTATCATGGATTCATAATTGAGGCAAACATGTGGTCCTTGAGCTATTCAATACTTGGTTAAAATAATTGAGTACATACTTAGAGTTTGTTCGTGGCACATTTTGGGAGTAATAATGTATTTTTACTGTTGATGTGATGGAGAATATGTCTTTGAAAATGAATGAAAAAGTTATTGATATGATAAAAAATATTATTTTATTGAAAAATGTATGGTTGAAAATGAATAGAAAAATGAGAATAAGAAAATTAATGTGGCTCAAACTGGGACTTAACAAGTGCACGCCAAAAATATCCCACATTATCAAGGAAAGCAATGGAGTGGCGAATCGATTAGCTAATGGTGGAGTTCACATGCAGAGTCGGACCTGAGGAGAGGCCCAAGAGGCCTCCGCCTCAGGCCCAGAATTCTTAGGGGCCTTTTTTTTTTTTTCCTTATCCTAAAACTTAGCCCCTGTTTGAGCCACCTTTTTTGAAAATGAGAATGAAAAATATAGCCGTTATTGGGGCCCACACAAGAGATAGAAAATTTGAATTTAAATGTTGATGTGATGGATAACGGTCATATTTTTCATTTTAGTGAGGAAAAAATATGGCTCAAACGGGCCTTAGTCTTCAATCAACTCTACACTTCCCTCCACAGACACAGTTACGGCACTGCTGTGACCCAGTTCGGAGACTCTTGCACTACAAATATCTCATTTCAACTTCTTATTTATTTAATTCTTATTATTCAGCTCTGAAATCTCCCAAATTGCAATTTCGATCAAGTTCCAGTATTTCTGTTGTGCTATGTGAGGTGGGTTTTCTCTTTTCTTTCTCCTGTTTTACTGTGTTTTTTCTTGATTTTTTAATCTTTAACTTTTGAGTTTGAGCTTCATGCTTTTACGTAAGTAGATTTTTTTCAGTCTGCTGTTGCTTGACGTTGTGGTTGCTTTTACTTCTCGAAATTCTTGACTAATTATGCCAATTTAATTTATGCAAACAAATTACTATTTGCCTGGAAATACTTTTTCTAGGCACTATTTGTTTTTCTATTTGTGGCTACCATTTGTGAGAATTGAGTTTACTTTGTCACGGGTGGGGTAGATAACTTGATTTTTTGTGAATTGTTAGTGACTCGTTGCATTTCAATTAGTTTGATTTCAAAATTTTCAGGGTTTGTTTTGTGAGGTAATGGATAATATTCTAGTAAACCAAGGAATTAAGTACTAATTAGGATTAAAACAATGTATGAGATTTGCGATGTGGGTAGTGATTTGAATTTTAACAGAGTTTCTCAATACCCTTTATCTGTACTTGGATGAAATAGGTTTAGGCCAAATTAGGTTAAGTGCAATTTGGAGTAAGAACTACCAATAGGATATTATTATAGGCAAATTCAATATACACTAAAAGCTTACTTTTTTCTTTACATGGATATTGATGAAACCATCAAGCTTTTAGAAGCATTTATATTGTTTCTCAAAAATTATAGAGAATCTGGATTTGCTAGTGCCATGGATGAAGCTAAACAAAAGGCAAATGAAATGCGAATTGAATATGTTTTCCAAGAGAAACGCATCATTCGAAGAAAGATGCATTTCGATGAAAGTGATAGTGAAGAGGTAACACAATCAGCTGAAAAATCTTTTAGAGTTAATTATTTTCTCTTTATAATTGATCAAGTTCAATCTTTACTTCAAACTCGCTTTGAGTAATTTAAACATTATGAAGAGACATTAGGTGATCGGTTAGAACATCTTCGTATTTTTATTTGATTGCAAAATAAATATTTTGAATATTTTATTTTTAGTTGTTGCTTTATTGTTGAATTTAAGTTAACAAATTTAGTTCCGTAAGACTCTTTTAAATGAAAAAGTAGATTGCCTGCTATTACTTAGGAGCCCAAATTTTGAATTTCGCCTCAGGCCCCGTGAAACACAGGTACGGCCTTGTTCACATGTACCCGATGACAATATCCAACACAGTGAAGTGAATGGGTGACTATGGGCAATCCTGCAAATGGACAACACTACATATTCCTTGTGTCAGATTTAGAAGTAACTTCTATAGACTCAGTTTCTCAAATGTTGTAAAGAAGGTAGCACCTTCTAATTTAATGCTTTTAGATTCTCTCTCTCTCTCTCTCTCGTGTAAGTGTGGAGGTGAAATTGAGGTTCTTCTCCACCTTCTCTCAATATTTGATCGGAGTTAGAAATATTATTAGTTGTAATACAGTAAAATGTAGGAATAAAACTTATCGACTGATCGAGTATCGTGATATCATGATATCCTAAAGCGAAATTGTCCGTCGATAATTGTTGTGACTTCTATGGATAATCACATTCAGGATACAATGATCGAATAAATCAATTGTGCAACAATCGCAAATGGATTTCAGAATTATCAAGTGTACTCCAAAAAATATATAAAAATTGAGTATAATATTTTAATGAATAGGAAGGTACAATTTCGTATTTTTTTTTTCTAATTATCTTCTAATGCCCAGATGTGCGTTTATATAGGCAGAAAAAATGATGTACCTACCTCCACCATGATCCATTATTATTTGTAATTTTTACGGCTAGTAGTGATGTGTTGTTAATACCGGACACTTAAAAACGATCGTCCGAATTAATTCTTTCACATATTATATTTATTGTATAAATATCTAACATGATTTGTGTCGAAGAGCTAAATGGTAAAATTGGAAATTAAGATGTCAAAATTAACAGTAACTGAAATAGCAGTATTTGCAAAAATTAGTGAGGCAAAGAATGGACACTAGAGAACCAAGAAGGCGACAATAAAGTATATAGATAGAAAAATATATGGCAACTAGAACAAGTAGGAAAATGTAATGAATAGTGAAAATAGACAAATAAAGATCAAAATTAAAACATTTGATACTTGTAACTTGTAAGGGCTTATGGAGTGAATGTTAGCCGTTAGACAATCAGTATGGCCCGTTCAGGAGGGATTAAAATATAATTAAAATTGAAAATATAGTTATTATTCGGTTTCACGAGTCTAATAAAAGTCAACAATAACGACTAGTTTTTCAATTTCAATTTGATTTTAATCCCTATCGAACTGGCTCTATATCAAATTTAATTTCAATAACACGTCAAGAGTAACAAAATAACTCATAGTTTAGAACTCTTTCAAATGTCGCTTTTTCTAATAATTTGTATTTTTTTATTCGCTTTCATTATTTGTCAAGAACTGCTTCCTTACAATGTACATCATCTACAATCCAAACTTTCATGCATAAGTTCTACAACTTATTTTGTAGAGGAGACAATCGTAAATTTCGGTCTAACTTTGCTACCTTAACTTGGAAAACAACCTAAAAATAATAATTTTCTGCACTACAACTTTGCAGGAACGGCTGGAGGTGATTTTGTAGGCTAAAAAATACGATGGTCGCGCAATGTACAAACACATAAAAACGTGTGCTTCCTCTACTTGAAATGAAACCAAAAGTAACCAATTAAACTAGTAAACGATGACGGAGTACAATATTTTGACTATTTCGACCATAGAATAGAGTACTCGATCTACTCATCTCTAGGGTCTAGATGTAATTGACTATCTCCATTTTTAGAGTCGAGTTGTATTATATGACTACGTAAATATATTCACCCAACTCAAACAATGAAGTTCTGGGGGGCACGAAGGAAACTTTGAGCTCATATTGATTATAGTTTTGAGAAAAGGAATTGAGATGTTCAAAATGCTGCATCAACGTCAATTATAACTCCTAGCCTTCCAAGCTAACGATGTGGGTCCGATTTCCGATACGCTAACTTGTTGATCAAATCGAATTCTTACCAATAATAGACTAGTTAAAGTCACGAGATGGAGATCAAGTCCGCTATCTGTGTCCCAAAATATCGAAGTATCTCATTCCCGACAATGCGGACCATGGCATTACCCCACCCCCACCCCCCCCCCCCCCCCAACACACCCACACACCAAATTCCTAATTAAACTTATAATCTTGAGTTAATTGTTTGAATACTCATTGTACTTTGATATATATTTCATTACTCACTGAAGTTTATAAAGTTGCACTATATCACTCATGGATTAACTTTTGTTATTTAACATGGCTTACGTGGATAACGGATTGCATACGTGACACGTTAAATCAGTCCAACTCATATAAATGGAATGCTACATAATTTTCTCCTCCGTACGAACACACCTTAGCTATAAGAAACTAAAAGAGTGAGATTGAAACCAAAACCAAAACTCTACAGGAGAATTTTATCTCCCAAATCGGTGAACCCTAAACCCCAAACCAAAACTCAATCAACATCGAAGGTCCCACCATGAACATGAAGCTTTAATTTCTGAAGAATCACACATGGAGAGAGAGCACATCGAGGTAAATTCCAAACTATTTTGTTGTTTCAAAGAATTTCAGTATTGTTGTTGTGAGGTGGGTTTTCCGGTAATCTAAGGACACATGCTAAGATTTAAGGTTGTTTAATAGTTTCAAAGTATGCATTAGTTTACAGATTATGATTCAGCAAATTACAATCAAAGTTGAAGTTTCTGATAAATCCTTAAGTTGCTCATTTCAGTTGTTTCATCAATACAAAACATGTAAAACTTATACATGTTCAGAATCATATTTTTGTAAAGTGACCAGATGTGCTCATATTTCACTACATGTTTAGAAGTTTTTTTTTTTTTGCTAAGTGGCCACCAAAAGATTTCATATTTCATATTTTTTGGCCAGTCCTGAATTTCCTTTTTTTTTTCTGTGACAGATCCAAACTTCAACGATTCAGACAATGACATATCATCTGGTGAAGATGATATGATCTTCGAAAAAATGTGACATTTCTGGTGACTGAACAAATCGAACTTCAAGAAATGGATGATGAATTTACACATTAGCTAAACTTCTATCTACTCTACAGATATTGAAAGTTAGTTCATTTTATTAAAGCCCTTCATAACTCAGCCCCGTTTGGCTCCATTAATTTATATATTTTTTTTTCTATTCTTTTTAATTACACATTCTCCAACAAAAAAATTTCTTTATTTTTCAATTACACATTCTCCAAAGAAATAATATTCCAAAAATTATAACATCAAATAATGGCCGAATGAGAGCTCACAAATTGCATATTACATTTGGCTTGAATAGTAAAAACTAATTACATTGATTTAAATTTACACCATAAATTTTAGAATAATGCTCAACAGGGGCAACAAACAGGGTGGTGGTGGCACACATGATTGAGTTTTATATTTTCTAAACTGTTCAATCATGTATTGACATGTGTCCTGCCATTATTGAATGTAGCATATCTCTAAATTTTGTTTCTTGCACCACATTTTAATTATACTAAAAGCTTTCAATATTTATTCTTTGAGTTTATCCCTATCGATTTCGTCCCAAAGTGGCATGTTCGCACAACACGAAACTTCCAGCGGCCCACTTTGGGACGAAATTTCTACCAAACCCGTCAGAGTTAAGGGCTATTCTTTGGTGGGTTGCGTAGAGGGCAGCGAGGGCTTCAAGGTGGTGTGTTGGTCCGGTGGTTTTGGTGGCCGAAAAGTGGTTGAATTTCGTTCCAAAATGGTGGCTGAAAATGGTTTTGGGGATTTTGATGATTTTTGCACTTGAGGTTCTCAAGATTATATGTTCACGTGTTTTATTCCTTTAAGTTTGAATTAAAATCATAATGGTCATTCAATGACCGTTTGTGAAAGCGTATGATATTTCAGTGACCGTTAGTGCAAATTTTAAATTTCAGTGACTGTTTATGAAATTAACCTTCTTCTTTTTTCTGCAAAGACAGCAAAGTGGCCACCAAAAGAGTTCATATTTCATATATTTTTGGCCACTCCTGAATTTCCATTTTTTTTTTGTGACAGATCCAGACTTCAATGATTCAGACAATGACTTCGAAAAAATGTGACATTACTGGTGACTGAACAAATCGAACTTCAAGAAATGGATGATGAATTTACACCTATATTTGCCTCGGTGTCTTCCAGATCAAGAGCGGATGCTGGGAGGCTTGCTGGGACATGAGCAATTTGAAACATTATGTGAAATTTTTTATATTTTTTATTTTATTTTATTTTTTGGAATTTAGCCTGAAAATTAAATTGTATTGACACTGATATTATGCTATCACTAAAGTCAGAAGCATGGTATTTTTTAGGCCTTTTTGACGTTGAAAAGTAAGCTATTTTTTCTTGTCAAGTACACGAGTTGTCGAGTTCTATACCTTCACTAATTTTTCATTGGCTAAGAGCTAACTATCTTCGATATCCGTATCTCGCCATTCTCTATCTTTAGGGGACATAAAGTCTCCTGAGATTATTTGCCCTTTTGCTCGCATCTTTGGTTCAAGCTTGGGAAATGTGATCCGGATGGTAAACTCCTACTGTTCCAAGTGCAGATTAATTATATAAGGAGTGAACGTAGCAACCATAAAAATACTTTGAACCGGGCACTGGTTCTATGTTGGGAATTTCCACTTTAACAACCTCGTGACCTTCCATATTATTTTGAAGCCATTCTCCTCTATACTTACAAACCACAACAAATTCTTAAGAAGATTCTTCATAAGCAGGCGACAAAGACTATACATTCTTGCACATTTGAAGTTGTAATCACGTCGAAAAAGTATCGTAGGAACTACGTAACCTGAGCCAAGTTATCCCAAACAATGCCTTCATACCTTTGAAAAAAAATAAAAATCCATCAATACCTTTATAGCATATTGAGGAAATTGCAACAAATATGATTTACAACCCTGTTTGGGAGCCACTAATTCCATATTTTAATGAAAAATATAAATGTTACAATATGATGATGCTAAAAATCGTACCTGGACCAACCCGAGCCAGATGGAAAAGCTCTACTAGATCCGATCTCTAATACCTGAAATAAAGGCGTCGAGGTTTGGCCTCGTTGCCCCTCCGATGCTTAAGTCAGAAGAGAATTATGTGAAAAATTGTATATTTGAATATAATGTAAAAACATACCTTAATCATAAGGTTGGGTTATGTATTTATAGATGTTGGAGGGGGAGTCCTAGAAGGACTGAACTTCCTGTAATTCTAGTTATTTTAGGTGTTTGTATTTTGTTAGAGGTGCACAATTTGTATTAGAGTAAAATTTGTAATGAACTAGGGGTTTGTACTTAAATAGGACTAGTATTCCTAGGCCCGACCTCATAATGGACCCGACCCCAGAATCAGCCCAGTTGGAGTGGGCCAAGATTGGGCATAGAGTTCGGGTTAGGTAGGTCGAGCTCGGGTCTATCGATATTTTCCCGTATCACAGGCCCCCGTGCATCCAGGTCACAGCTACATGCTTCAGCTGTGAGGTGAGATGCAAAGAGGTGCAACAAACTTAAGTTTTTGTGCGATTTGTAATTTGTATGTAGCTCGAGCTCGTTACTTAACCAATTTTTGGCTAATAAGCTTGAGTTTTGTATTAATTAAGTAACTCGAGCTTGTTACTTGGCCAATTTTTGGCCTAGTAGCTCGAGTACTTGTAAGAGATAGCTCAAGCGTTTTACTTTGCCATTTTTAGGCCAAGTAGCTCGAGTGTTGTTTGTTTAATCACTTCGAGACATGTTACTAGGCCGGTTTTGACTATGTAGCTCGAGTGATGTTGAAGGAGCTCGAGACATGTTACAAGGCCGTGTTTTGGCCAAGTAGCTCGAGTCCTATTGAAGAAGCTCGAGACGTGTTACAAGACCATGTTTTGGCCAAGTAGCTCGAGTTGCTAGGTTGATGTGTTGATAAGCCCCCGAGTACATATATCTAGGAAAGAAAGTTTGGGGCTTTTAAGATCGATCATTTTGCCTGATGATTTTTAGGACTAATTTTTCATGAATGTACAAGGTGTTCGCAACGATGCTTGCACGGAATAAGGTTTTGTGGTGCTTGCTTGTGGCAAGGCTTTGTTGAGATAATGCTCGTAGCATGTCTCGAAGTAGCCTGTGCGTGACAGGGCTTTGGTGAGATCATGCCCGTAGCATGTCTCGAAGTTGCCTGAACGTGACAGGGCTTTGGTGAGATCATGCCCGTAGCATGTCTCGAAGTTGCCTGCGCGGGACAGGGCTTTGGTGAGATCATGCTAGCATGTCTCGAAGTTGCCTGCACGGGACAGGGCTTTGGTGAGATCATGCCCGTAGCATGTCTCGAAGTTGCCTGCGCGGGACAGGGCTTTGGTGAGATCATTCCCGTAGCATGTTTCGAAGTTGCCTGCGCGGGACAGGGCTTTGGTGAGATCATGCCCATAGCATGTCTCAGAGAGTGCTCACGGCATATTTTGAGGTGATCGCTCGCATTATGCCGTAAGGGCCCGATGGCGCTTGTAGCCCAACATGGCTTTTTTATCGCTCGACGGGGCTTTTTGGTGGCCCAATAGAGCTTTGTGTGGCCCGACATGACTTGCGGCCCAACAGGACTTTTTGTTGTCCAACATGGCTTTTTTTTTGAAAGAAAACCAAATAAATAAAAATAAGCGGTAGCTACCACCACTTTTATTTCAAAATATTTCTTTTAATGGGAGCACGAAGATGGACTTGAAGTCCATAAAAAAAAAAATCAATAATAATAATCACGCAACATAATCACAATCATTAACTAACGAAAAAAAAACGAATTTCATGTGCGATTATGAGATGAAATTGACAACTTAAATATCAATACATAAAAATGAAATTTAATGAACAAATAATAACGACATTTAATTATTTCAACAAAAATATAAAGTCGTCAATTTTAAATATAATTTTAGTTCTAGGTCAAAATCGAAATATATGGGTCAATTTTGAATATAATTTTAAATTTAGTTAAAAATTGAAAAATATTTGGATCAAATTTAAAAAAAAATCTCGTTTAAATATAATGTTTCGGAATTACGTAATTGACCCCGAATTAAAATTATGAATGGAGGGCCTCAAATTATAGAAATTATAGAACATGTCCCTTTCTTTAAAAATTCCAAAGTGAACCTTTAATTAAATTGCAGGCAGGCCCCCAAATAATCTGAAATTGCAGAAAAGCTCCCGTCCCAAATTAACTGAAATTTTCCCCAATTATAGTAGCGATAGTCGCCGCAAGCAACGAGAGAGGAGAGTATACACACAGCAACATATACACGCGCACATATAACTCAAACCAAGGCTAATCCATACATGGGTAATTCATATACAAACCAAAACAAACCCAAATTAAAATCTATACACACACACGGGCTACCGGAGAGAGAGGAGAAAGAGGAATTGGGACCTTGGATAATTAGTAATTAAGTATGTTAATCCAATTTTTCAACTTTGAGTATGTTAATCCAACCGTCCTTTTATGCCCCAATATTATTTGTACTCAGTTTTCCATATTGTGTGTATATATTCAGGGAAAATTTCACTCATAGTCACTGTAAGTTTTTAAGTAAAATTTCAGTTCATGGAACACTTGGGTACGATAAGTGAAGACCCAAAACTAAATTACGGTAACTCAGCTTGGAAGGGAAGAATGAGTTTAGCAGAGATTGAGAATCCTTAAAGGGTTGTTGCCTCTCTGTTAAAACGATGACATCCCCATAAACTGATACAAAATCAATAGCCCTTGAGAAATAAGAAACATCGTGGGAAACTAAAAGGTTAAAAAAAAAACTGCTATGAATCTGCGGAATATGTCTGTGAGAAAGAAGAGGCAGAACCTATAAAAGCAATTTAATTTTTGTTTAAAAGACTCTAATCTTAGTATGCTCACTCTGATACCAATTATTAAAAATCATTCAATAATCATGCTATGAAAATGAATCACATATATTAATTGATAGTTCGAGATTCATATTTGCGAAAGGCATTGTTATGTATGAATATTACCAGTTAGATCTTCATTCCTTTGCTCCGACTCTAACCATAATTAGGGTTTATGGTTTTGAGGAATGTGTGATGATCATGCGTTAACCGAGGCTTTTTGTAGCGTTTCCCACAGACGGCGCCAATGATGATGCTAAAAATCGTACCTGGACCAACCCGAGCCAGATGGAAAAGCTCTACTAGATCCGATCTCTAATACCTGAAATAAAGGCGTCGAGGTTTGGCCTCGTTGCCCCTCCGATGCTTAAGTCAGAAGAGAATTATGTGAAAAATTGTATATTTGAATATAATGTAAAAACATACCTTAATCATAAGGTTGGGTTATGTATTTATAGATGTTGGAGGGGGAGTCCTAGAAGGACTGAACTTCCTGTAATTCTAGTTATTTTAGGTGTTTGTATTTTGTTAGAGGTGCACAATTTGTATTAGAGTAAAATTTGTAATGAACTAGGGGTTTGTACTTAAATAGGACTAGTATTCCTAGGCCCGACCTCATAATGGACCCGACCCCAGAATCAGCCCAGTTGGAGTGGGCCAAGATTGGGCATAGAGTTCGGGTTAGGTAGGTCGAGCTCGGGTCTATCGATATTTTCCCGTATCACAATAGAAAGGTGAACAGTGATTCAGCCGCAATATTTGAAAAATGAATGGCAGCCGTCTTTTTTTAGTTTGAAATGTCAAAACTGTCCAATTTATGAAAACTGAATGTAACAAGTTAGGGGCATTATGTTCTTTTCACCAATTTTTTTAATTGATGTAGATAACACATTCAAATATGACTGTCAAAGTGGGGCCAGCTTATTGTATAACGGTCGAATTATTAATTTTTATTTCCAAAGAATGACGTCCAAACATGGGCTTAAAAAAACAACCATTTTAAATAAAACGAAACATCAAATATTATGGGCTAACTCCCGAAAATGATTAAATCATACCAAAAAAGCATAACCAAATCAATAAAACCTTTTCAATCTACCACATAAAAAGTAAAAGATTGCACTTTTTAATACATATAGTATAAAAGAAATAAGATTTCAATCTTCCACTAGGAATTAGGGTAATGGTCCAATCTCTGAATTATGATGCTGAAGAAACATTGCATGATTGCTTTAGTGGTTAGACCTTGATTTCTTGATCTTCCATACAATAGTTATAACATCATTATCATCATACACATCAAAATGCATTTTAAACTTCACAACATGTACAATAGAATGCAATACCTTCCATTTGTTGTATATTACAAACAAGTTATATAAACACGAGCCTGTTTGGTACGGCTTAAAATCCAATTAAAATTGAAAATATGGCCGTTATTGGGTCCCACCCGTCTAATAAAAGTCAATTATAACGGCTATATTTTCAATTTTAATCTCTACCACACACCCTCAGCTAATTCTAACAACTTCAAAACTAAGAACAAAGGGAGGAACACGCTATATTGGAGCCATAAACAGAGAAATTGGAAAAATGGAACAAATGGGAGACATGAACAACATTGGTTGCACTTCAATATATTACTCAGAAACACGAAAAACTAAACTGGAGGAACAACAAAAGAATTACTTGCGACAAAAACCAAGTGACATTGAAAAAAAAAAACATATTTTTTTGGGAATTATTTCCGTTAGTTCTATCCATGTCAACAGTTTCAACTATCACGATATGAAAACTATCGATTTTGGATCAATTTCGATTTGCGGGTTAGGGTTCACGATGGTTTGAGAATTTCAAATTTGAGAGTTTGGAATTGAGGTCACGCTTCTGAAAATAAGGTTTCAATCTCACACTTCAAAATGGTTAAGTCGTGTTTGGGCCGGGGAGAAAATTATGTGGCTTTTTATTTATGAATTGGACTAATTTTACTTTCCACATGTGCAATCCGTTATTAAAACACGTGAAGAGTGAAGACGTGAAGTTATGCAAAATTTAGCGCGTGTTAAAAGAATTAAACTCGCCTAACCTTCCACTTTCCACTCCGAGCCCTGTGATATTTCTCTCTCAGAATCTGTCTCTCCAATAGCCCCCCACACACATACATCGCCTGCGGCGACTGAATCAAGCGACGTCGTTTTCCGACGGTCGTACGTGAACAGAAATTAAAAGCCAGAAGATGAAGATTTTCGTGAAAACCCTGAAAGGCACGCACTTCGAGATCGAAGTGAAGCCCGAAGACACCGTACAGCCACTTCTCTCTCTCTTTCACGCTCTCTATGCATATATATCTTAAATTATGTGATAAAGTGTGTGAGAATATGTTGAGCTGAATTATTTCTTAAATTCCGAGTGATTAGAGCATAATTAGGGTTTTGGCATTGTTATCGTTTATCGGATTCTAGGTTTTCTAATGTCATTTCCGGTTTTGTTTCTGTAATTATCACTGTTTTAGTCTTGATATTCAATTCTGTTTCTTCTTCCCTAATGGCCTATTGCGTTGAATTTTTCAGTTTCAGTATTGATTTTCAATTTGTGGTGGTGTTATCACGTGCTATTTCTAGCGGAACTTTCCGTCAAACTATGTTGAGCTGAATTATTTCTTAAATTCCGAGAGATTAGAGCATAATTAGGGTTTTGGCATTGTTATTGTTTTTCGGATTCTAGGTTTTCTAATGTCATTTCCGGTTTTGTTTCTGTAATTATCACTGTTTTAGTCTTGAAATTCGATTCTGTTTCTTCTTCCCTAATGGCCTATTGCTTTGAATTTTTCAGTGTCAGTATTGATTTTCAATTTGTGGTGGTGTTATCACATGCTATTTCTAGCGGAACTTTCCGTCAAACTATGTTTATTCTTTTGATACTGCTGACAGTCAGTTAAATTTCGTGTTTAGGAGTGAAATTAAAATTTTAGTTTTTATGTGAATTGAAGTCAGAGTGGAAGGAAGCCAAGTGGAGAGAAAGAAAAAGAACCGGTGGTAATTGGCATTTACACTTTATCATGATTACTCTGCAAAAAGTGTTACTGATACAGATCCCACTGCTGGAACAAGCATTTCTTTGTTAGGACTGGATTTAAATTGTTCGTTCTTCTTAATCCATATGTACCATCGATATTATCTATCGATTAAAATCGTCTTTAACTTTATACAAGTTCATAAAGGGAGCTGCTTTACAGGAACAAGCATTACTTTGTTAGGACAGACGATTTTTTAACAGAATCTATCTACTTTTGCTGCAGACAAGTGCAATAATTGAGTAAAAGGCTGAATCAACATTTCTGTGCTGGTGAACATCAGCTCCGCTATATCTCATTTGACTAATGCTCATCATGCTATATTATTTGATCTGCTAAACACGGTTTTGAGAATATGTTCATTTTATTCTTTATATTTTGCATTTTATGTAATTTTTCCTTAATTCTGAGCTCCTTGTACTTTAAACGATAGTTGAGGGTCAAGTATTTGCAATGGGAATAGTGACTCACAACCTGCCACAGCCTCATAAACTTGTGTGTTAGGACTGGGTTTAAATTGTTCATTCTTCTTAATCCATATGTACCATCGATATAATCTATCGATTAAAATCGTCTTTAACTTTATACAAGTTCATAAAGGGAGCTGCTTTGCAGGAACAAGCATTTCTTGTTAGGACAGACAATTTTTTAACAGAAATCTGTCTACTTTTACTGCAGACAAGTGTAATAATTGAGTAAGAGGCTGAATCAACATTTCTGTGCTGGTGAACATCAGCTCCGCTATATCTCATTTAACTAATACTCATCATGCTATATTATTTGATCTGCTAAACACGGTTTTGAGAATATGTTCATTTTATTCTTTATATTTTGCATTTTATGTAATTTTTCCTTAATTCTGAGCTCCTTGTACTTTAAATGATAGTTGAGGGTCAAGTATTTGCAATGGGAATAGTGACTCACAACCTGCCACAGCCTCATAAACTTGTGTGTTCAACTGATTGGTTATATGTTAATTTGATCTATTCTTGATGGTTCAATAGGTGGCAGATGTGAAGAAGAATATAGAAACATGTCAGAGTTCAGATGTCTATCCTGCTACTCAGCAGATGCTTATTCATCAGGGGAAAGTTCTTAAAGATGAGACCACGCTGGAGGAGAACAAAGTTGCTGAAAAAAGTTTTATTGTCATTATGTTGAGCAAGGTACCCTATTACCAAATTATTGGGGCTTTGTCTGCATTTCACTTAGCTTTATATTAAATATAAAGAAAAAAAAGTATCAATTGCATTTCTGTAGTCACAGCATTGAATTCTGCTACTCATTATGTTTGTACTGTTCAACTATGGCAGATCAAGGCTTCATCAAGTGCAGCTTCAACTGCATCTGCTGCTCCTTCGAGTACCGTGAGTGAATCTGACCCAATAATGCATGCTACTTTGGTAGTATGGTGTTAGCATGTCTTTCAGCTCCTGTTTGAGCCCCATTCTTTAAAGTCATTTTCCCCCAAATTCATTTTCAATCACACATTCTCCCACTAAAATAAATTTACATGTAAATCCAAAATCTTTCCCTATTTTTAACCACATATTCTCCAAAAAAAAATCAATATTACAAAATCTAGCCTCTGACCCTCATTATCTAAAAACTCATTTTTCCTCAAACTCATTTTCAACCCCACATTCTTTCAATAAAATAATTTACACGTTAATCCGAAAAAATTTCCTACGTTTAAACACACAATCCCCAGTAACTCGCTATTGCAAAACTCATTTTTTTTGTTAAAATGGGGCTCAAATTTATTTCAAAATTTAAATCTTATTTTGTTTATATCATTAGTTTGGGAAAGGGATGGATATAGATCAAGTAAATATTATATGCATACAATTACATGCTCTTTATCAATCTTAATGTCATTTGCTTTTAGTTTTTTAATTATAATGTTCATCTTTACACTCATTCAACCATGCATGCACATGCTGATCTAGAGGGGGCCAAGCTAGGAGCACCTGCCCCCAAATTTGCAGATTTTTATATTCATATCCTCGTTGACTTTGAATTCAATACAAACCCCCTCCCGCTGATGTCTTCCTTCCCTACTTTCCTCTGACAAGAACAGAAATCCCATCAAAAGTTATATTAAAATTGGTAAATAGCTGCCCCGCCATGGGAATAAAGGGTTACCCGAGATATTTTGCTGCCCTATATTTAAATAGTATATACTTAATTAAATGATTGATTTTTTTCTGGTAACGTTTTCAAGTTTCATGTATTTGCATGTTATTGAGGTTATGAAGTGAACCTAATTTTGGATGCATTTCTTTATGATAGATTTATTCTATGTTGGCTGTCATTTGTGACTTTGTACACTCGTATTTACTGTTGTTGCTAACATTTAAAATATAGTTATGTCACCTTGGGAACTCAGAAATAAAACATGATTAGGAGTGAGTTCTGTCTGCTTTGTCTTTCTGCTTGCATTAAGCATTGGGATATTACTGAAGCCCTTGGAGGACTCCCAAAACTCATTTCATTTATGTCCTCAAAATGCTTCCTGTACATATAGTCCCTTAAATCTTACTAATGTGCCAAATCCATGAGCTGGATAAAGGCTTGCATTTCTTTATGCACCATTACCACAAAAGGAGAAGCTGTTGTACATGTATATGCTTATATGAAGTTTGGCTTGCCTGCCATTTGATTAGTGGGGATGATAGATAAATTTTTTCGTGTATTCAGACCCAACCTGCATATAATACAGCCCTGCCAACGCAGCCTGTAACGGCACCTCAGCTTCCTGCATCAACAGTGGTCCCGTGAGTTCCAACTCTGTGCTATAGTTTTGAGCTATGCAGGTGAAGAGATTCTTTGCTGATTTTAGTTTAACCTTTTTCCGTTTCTATTGGATACAGTCCACAATCTGCTCCTTCTCCTGCTCCTGCTCCTGCTCCTGCTCCTGCTCCTGCTCCTGTTTCTGTTTCGTGAGTACATGTGTTCTTGAAGACATCATTTAGAATGTTCTTGAACAATTTAGTATTGATTTGTTTATTTTTGTTTGAAACAGTTCAGTTACAGATGTCTATGGTCAAGCAGCGTCAAATCTTGTTGCTGGAAGTAACTTGGATACTACCGTTCAAGAAATTCTTGATATGGGTGGAGGAACTTGGGATAGAGAGACAGTTGTTCATGCTCTACGTGCTGCATATAACAATCCAGAGAGGGCTGTTGAGTACCTGTATTCTGTGAGTCTTCTTTCAAGGATTCTTCATCTTACCCATATTTTACCTTTTTTGGTGATCACACTTTCCTTTTGCCAAAATGAAAAATTTGACTGCATGAACTGCATAGACAAATTCTTATACTTTGGTTTCTTGCTTTGTTTGTTGAGATCTGAAATTTCTATTCTTGTTTACTTTTAATTCCATCTTTTGTAACCTAGGGGAAGAGTTCTATTTCAGGGTATTCCTGACCAAGCAGAAGTTCCTCCTGCGGACCAACCTCCAGCAGCTCAACCTCCTGCAAGTGGGCAGCCTGTGAATTCTTTGACTCAGGCTACACAGCCAGCTGTACCATCCACTGGGCCCAATGCTAATCCATTAGACCTTTTTCCTCAGGTTGGAATGTTCCTTAATATAATTTGATCTTTCATGAAAGAATAAAAGAAATTACTTCTAATTGGTTTAATCTTCCTGGTGCCAGGGCCTTCCAAATTTGGGCCCAAATGCAAGTGGTGCCGGCACCTTAGATTTTCTTCGAAATAGTCAACAGGTACAGAAAATGCTTTACATATAAAACACTATATTCTGTTAACAAAAAATACGTTTATTATTATTATTATTATTTTTTAACCTTTCTATTCCATCTCTTTCCAGTTTCAAGCGCTGCGGGCCATGGTGCAAGCAAATCCACAAATCTTGCAGGTACTGATTTTGCATATCAAATACAGTGTTTCAATTCATAGATGGTGATTCTTTATTTTTATTTTTTTCCTTGTAATGATATCATTCTTGGAACCTGCAGCCTATGCTTCAAGAGCTGGGAAAGCAAAATCCACAGTTAGTGCGGTTGATTCAAGAGCATCAGGCTGATTTCCTACGCCTAATAAATGAACCAGTTGAAGGGGAGGGGTGAGAAATTCTACCTGTAGTTTTACCTCTATCTTGGTTAACACTGCAACTTTGATTTGGTTATATGCCTTTTTGTTCTTGTTCTTCTAGATCTGTGTTCCATCCTTAATTCTTTTTGCTTCTTCTCGTGACTGATGACATAATTTCAATAATGGTTTAGGAACATATTAGGGCAGCTTGCTGAAGCAATGCCACAGACTGTTTCCGTCACACCGGAAGAGCGGGAGGCAATTGACCGTGTAAATTTTTCATTATCCTATCTAGTTTAATTAATGATGAATACGTAAATTTCAATTCATTAGATAATCATTTTCATCAACCGTTCCTACTGGGTTTCACTATTACTGTTGTCTATGCTGATAGAATAAATTTGAAGTTCCTGGTACCTTGATCCTTAACTTCGAGATAATGCATTTTTAACAGCTCATATCACATAATTTTAAATCATGTTTGTGAAGTGTTTATATATTGTTTAAATTATAAATAGATAGAAATAAGTGGTGGATAAGTGTGTGGTAGTACTTGTGGTTGCTCGATATGTGTGTATAAAAACTAAAAAATGGTTTTAGTGTTTATAGAGAGTTTATAAACATGAACCAAACATAGGCTTAGTTGTTGGATCTCGATTTTGGCAAATATTGTACTCTTAAGATCTGAATGATACACACCTTGTAAGCATGCAATTTTAGATTGTCAATTCAAATTTGTAGGAAGCTTTTAATGCTATTCCTATCCAAATTGGGAGTGGTAATTTATAAGTAGTGAATGAAAATAGGAGTCTCGCAATTGCCACAGAGCTTTAGTCACCATGTTTGTGATGATTATAATTACAATTTCTTCTCCGAATGTAATATTCATGTGTAAAAAGTATGTTAATATAGCATAATACTGTTGCATTTAGTGATGAGTTAATGGACATTTCTAGACACGTGACACTAGTGAATAATACTGTTGCATAATACTTTTGCTAGCAAGCTACCCTCGCCGACCTCATCTATGGGCATTTCTATCCGCCCGTGTGCAAGATTGGATTGACTACTCTACTACCATCTTTCTGAAGGTCTTTTCTTCAATAGGAAGGAAAGTGAATAGCTCAAAATACATTCTGATATGTTGACATATGTTAAAACCCTAATCTTTCAGCAAGGCTTCTTACATGACATTTGGTCCACTAATCTCTGTCTTGAAGCCTGCTTTTTTTGCAGTTAGACTTGTTAATTCTTTGTTATTTGGCCCACTAATCTCTGACGTGAGAGTATCTGTGCATCCCCCATGTTACCAGCTCCTGAGATTCTTGATGAAGGTATTATTTTAGTGAGAAGATCTGCACAGAAAAATAATGCACGGGTTGATGAGTCGGGCTTTCCGAGTATTTTCCATAATGGATCATCGTTAAAAAGAAATGATTATTTGTCTTTTTGGTTGAATCCTTGAGATCCATAAAAACCATGATAGAACCAGAACTGAGAAAATGGCCATGTGATCTTTACCCTCAAGTATCAACAGCTTCAAATCAGAAGATGGAGCATTCTAGTTTTTGCTGATTGTTAGTGAAAATCATTTTCAAATCATGTATTATCCTTCTATAGTAAATAAATTATCATAGTCGCATCATGTTCTGCTTGTAACCGGCTGGAAATTTGATTTGCAGCTTGAAGCAATGGGATTTGATCGAGATTTGGTATTGGAAGTATTTTTTGCTTGCAACAAGAATGAGGAGCTCGCGGCAAACTATTTATTAGATCATATGCACGAGTTTGATGAGTAAAGCTGGTTGAGCTTACTGGGTTCTTTTCATACTCAATTACTAACGCTTCTTGTTTACTTCTCTTAACGTGCAATGGCTTTTCCTAGCCATGTGGATTTTTTTTGTATTTTTTTCCCTCGTTTTTCTGTTGACATTGTTCTTATCGACTTTGATGAACGGTAGAATTGCTTAAATATTTGCCCATCTTATTGTGCTTTCAAGTTCTCCATTGAAGCATTAACAAAACCATAGACCAGGTTCTTTTATCATAGTATGCAAAACATGCCTAAGAGCAGCACCAGATGTGCATTCTGGGGAAAGGAAAGGTCTCATATATGCATAGATGAATACAAATTTTGAGGGTTCTGTCTGTTGCTTTTGTTAGTTCACGTTCAAACGGAGACTACAGACGAGTCAATTGACTTGATCCTACTTTAATGGTTTAAGCCGAAATTTCCCCCCGTCCCCGTTTGGCACTGGTTTATAATCAGTCAAAAGTAATTCTAATTGAATGACTTTTTGTAATTTTAACTTCATCAAGAGTTTTGTAGAACGTTTTCAAATTACCATCACGTCCTGTAACATGAGAATGACATAGGGATATGACAAAATGGCTCGTCGGTCCGAGATGGCTCGAGCTCGGCCTGAAAAAAGCCCGGGCCAGGCCGGATTTTAGGGCGTTGACTCTGCCCGTGAGCCTAAAAATAATAAATGATTATATGTCAATATTTAGTTATTATTTATAATAAGTATAAATTATACAAATTTTAATTTTCTTTTAAAAAAAATAGATTTGTCATGACTTGTAAAAAATCGA